>VZTF01005562.1:187783-257743 GCA_013397755.1 Cnemophilus loriae | reverse complement strand
GCTCCCCCCGCCCCCCCCAACATGGCCGCGGCCCCTCCCCTGCTGAGGTGGCGGCCTCACACCCCCTCTGTGCCCGGCTGACCCCGGCCCCGTTGTCCTCCCTGCCTGCGTCCCTGTCCCCCGGTGACTTCCCGGGGGTGGTCCCTGAGCGACCTCCCGGCGTGACTTTGTGGCCCCTCCGGGGCTGCAGGCAGGCAGGAGTTGCTTTTCAGGTAGTCTGTAGCCTTTCCATTATGGCTGGCTGCTTTCCCGCCCCTCTCGGGCGAGTGTGGGCCCTTCCAGCTCTTGGCGATCAGCGCTTCAGCTTTGGGTGCCCCCTCCTGTGCCAGGGTCCCAGGCTGTGTGTGCTCGGTTTGGTGTATGAGCGCTTGGAATCTGTCTCTGCTGGATTGGCTCCCAGCATGGCCCTTAGGCCCTTGAGCGGGGAACAGACAAGTCTCTCGGAGCAGGAGAGGGGTAAAGAATCACCTGCACATCTCAGAGAGCTTCCAAAGTCACCATATGCTCTCTGAAGTGTTTCTCTCCTTCCTAAGGACAGGTTTGCCTGCAGTTTCTATTGACTCCTGGACCGTTCAGAGGTGGAGGACCGAAATGCTCATTCGCACCCCTTAGACATTTAAATAGCTCAGATATTTACAAGTTCATTTCCTTCAGTAGAGCCTCCTCCCACTGAAAACTTGTCTGTGGACTTGGTTGTCGTGATCATTGTGTTGCAGATGGAGAGAATGACGTTATTATTGCGTGTGTCAGCCGCTCCTTCATTTTTGGCATGAGAAGAATTTGATATGGTGGAGAACTTAGCAAAGGTTGTTTTGTATAATAAATCTTTAGGGAAAAACTTGGAGCACTTCTCCATCACTCTTTTCAGTGGTGCCCAGTGATGGGACAAAGGGCAGTGGACACAAACTGAAACACAGAAGTTCTGTCTGAATATGAGGAAAAGCTTCTTTATTTTCAGGGTGACAGAGTGCTGGAACAGGCTGTCCAGAGAGCTTGTGGGGTCTCCTTCTCTGGAGATGTTCAAAACCTTGCTGGATGTGATCCTGTGCAACCTGCTCCAGGTGAACCTGCTTTAGCAGGGGTTTGGACTGGATGATCTCCAGAGCTCCCTTCCAACCCCAGCAGTTCTGTGGTCTGGTTAAAGATGTCCCTGCTCATGGCAGGGACATCTGATCCCTAAAGTGACTTTCCAGTCCAAACCGTTCTATGAATTGTGGAATGCTAAGAGGAATAACTGGCTGGAGGTCTGTAGATTGGTAAATATCAGATGATATTAATGACAAGCAGTTGTATCTGGCCTTACAAGTCAAAAGTCTTTCAAAACTGAGGTTCTGTTTTAAACTTTTTTCTAATTTTTGTTTCTCCAAACAGTTTTTAAAGTGGCCTGTGTGATGTATTGGCTTAAAGATGGCAAACTGAAGAGAAATGACAACTTATTCGTGATAATCAACTCATGGTGCTGTGTACTAGACTGAGACTTTTCTAGGCCAAGATTTGGATAGCATTTAAAAACCACTGTGAATAAGTCTTGTCCTGAGGAAGTTGTTTACTTTTTACAGCTTCTTGTATACAAAGTCAGCCCTGGCTAAAGTAGTTGTAATAATGTGGCAAATGAGGTATTTAGGAGTACAACCCTGACTCGAGTTCCAGGACCTTTCAGGGAAATCAAGTTTTTCCTAAGTTTTACTTGTGTACTTTTTTTGTCTGTAGCATTAATGATCACTGTTATAATACTGTCACTGTTTTTAAAATGTTTACTTCTAAGGATATAAGTTATTAAGTCAAACAGTACATCAAAATCTCAATTGGAAAAGACATTCTATTTCCAGAACAGGTGCAAGAAGTGAACGTTTCAAATAGTAAAAATGTTTTTTAAATAAACTTCAGTTTTCTGGGAATAACATTATCCAAATAAAGCAGATTGTTTATTTAAAAAAAAAAAAGGGGGAGGGGGAGGAGGGGCAGGAGGAAAGTGGAGCCTGCAGAGTAAATAGTATTTAGAGACATCAGGATCAATAGTCCCATTGTGTGTGGTGCAGATTTGTCATAATGTCTTCTGTCTTAAGGCCATGACTTACAAAATTCTCTGCAGAGGAATCTAGATGATATAATCTGCCTCATAAATAACAGCTGATGCTGTGGCAGCAGCATACTGAACTTTAACAAGAAACTGCCTTTCTTTCCTTAAAAAAGGGACATGATTATATGAGGATTTTGAAAATGTGCAAATAGCTTGAAATTTTCCTAGTTCAAACTTTGATAAATTTGATGGTGGTTTTGAGCTCTGCATCTTGGTTCCATGTTCAGCTGATACTTATCTCAAGGTTTCAGTTTACTCATCTGGGGTTTATTTTTTATCCTTATTTGTTCTTCAATGGCTGAGAACTTGGTTAGGTCAGCTGTTTCAACATCAAGGACTTTTTTTACACAATTCTCAGATATTTTCATGTGTGAAGGTTCAGTAAGCGATGGTAAATAGCTGTGGGTTACTTCAAGTGCAAAAACCCAGGTAAAAATGGTAACCTGTTAACATTCATCAAAGTCTTAGAACCAAAAAACAAGTTAGCAACTACAATACATATGAGAAATTCAAATTTGTATTTAGTATTTTTGGAGTATTTGGTCTCTATATTTCTCCAGTGTGGTTGAAATTGGGCAATGAAGTTCATCAGGTAAATTCTGCTTTGTAATTCTCTTCACACCACAATCACCTCTTATTTGTATAGTGGCATTTTCTAGTAGCTCCAAAGTACGGATCTGCATCCTGTTGTGCATGAGGCAGTTATTTTAGGTACTGAGTGGTAGTCCTGTTGTATTTGGAGTTTAGGAGGAAGACTGTGTGGTGGAGTATTAGATTTACTGTTCTGGGATGTGATAGAATACTTTTGTTACGTCTCTTGTTCTGCCTTTTGTTAACTTCATTGCTTTTCAATGCCAATACAACTCCCCCCCTTAAATATTAAGTACCTTGATTCGTTTTAACTGAACAGTAATACCTTGTTTCTGGCTGGGCATTGTGAATAGGTTTGCAGTTTAAACTAAATAATTAATAAAACCTGTCTGTACCTAGTAAAATCTGCTTGTCATAAGGTTTATTCTTGCGATTTCAAAATAACTGTCAAAATTCTTCCACCCTCCAGTTTCTTCATGGGTACTGTAGTGTGTTCAAGAGTTCTTCAAGTGTGTGAAATTATATTGAATTTCTGCTGAATTTCTGCTTAGTTTGTAGTTTAGAAGGTGCAGGTCTACATACTCTTATTTCTTCTGGAGTAAATTCTATTTCACATTATTATGTGAATAAAATAACTTAAGAAGGCAGCTTTCCACTTTCTTCAGTGTTCATTTGTATGAGTTCTTTTTCCCCAGTAATTCAAAACTGAATTGGAAAGTAAACTAAACAGTAGGAAAATAAATGCAGCCCTCTGTGCTCAGCTCGTTGGCTCCAGGACAGTGAACTCTGTTTAAATGGCAGAGGTTTCTGATGGCTCAGGGCCAGGGTGGTGCTTGGTGCAAAGTTGGTGAGTCAGGTGGCAGTTCTGAGTCACTCCTGAGGCAATGTCAGAGATTTCTGCTTCAATTCTCCTTTGTCATAGGCTTAGGTGAGGGCTGCAGTGTAACTGTGTCACCTCAGCATTCCAGGCAGGAGGTGGCCAGTTCCCGTGGCAGAGCACAGAGGCACGTGTCACACACTGAGCTGCCTGGTGGGAGTGTGAGCTGCAGGAACATTTGGCAGGTGGGAAGGATTCTGGTCTCCCTCTCCCACTGCTCTGCTGCAGCTTGGGATCTGCAGCTTTGTCTGGTGAGAGCAGTCCCAGATATTGTGGCACCCATGGCAGAGGGTTCAGGTTACCCCATGCCTGCTCTGAAACAGTCCTGAAGTTGTGATGAAACTTGAGGCCAAGAGTTGCATTTACTGCTTGTGAGCTGCAGGAGACTTAAGGGTCTGCAGGCTGCCTGGTACTGTGTAGATAATCAAATCACCAAGGGCCTTAACCAAGTTTCTCCCCACTGTATGATAACAGAACTGGCAAAAGATGTTGTAGTCACTGAGAGAGAGTTCAGGAGTCCTGGCTGTGGAAATACAGTGTTATGCAACTTGGTAACTTCACTTTTAAGTCTTACTGGGCAAGTACATGTTGTGCTTTGTGCTCCCTGTGAGATTTCTAGGAGAGTTCTACAAAGAAAACCTCATGGCTTTAAAAAAAAAAAACCCAAGGAATATTAAGAAACCCTGTTAAAACAGGTGTTAACTTGTCAGAAACTTGAAGGTGTCAGCTTGGCCTGGTGGCCAAGTTCAAAAGCCAGGCCATCATCTCTCTTTAGTTCTGTTGAATTTCCTCTTATTGAAGCAGAGACTGCTGATCTGTGTTTTACTGAAAGGTTCCTGCATGTTGTTGTCCTGCAAGAGGGAGTTCAGCTGAAAACAGAACACAGTGTTTTTGTGTATATAGGTAGCAAGGCTAGCTGGACTCCTCATTGCAATAACTTCTCTCTTAATATGAGATGTCACGTTAACATTTTTGCTGCCTAGTTTCTGTCACAGACATGTAGAACGTGCAGTAAGCAGGCTGGAACACCTTTGGACCATTGAGATCAGACTGCTGCCTATGTAACAGTGTGGTGAGACTTTACAGCCACTTTCTTTAAAATTCCATCGCCATTCTTAGCTTTTGTGATCTTCTGCATGCATGACCTTAATGTGAGAGAGCTCCTTTTAAGCACCTTTCCACACATCAAAGGATAAGAAACAGTCTCATGAAAAAAGGGGTGAAGGTGACAGATCTGAATGTAGTTAGGATGGTGTTATCCAGATGTTCGTTTGCATTAGTTAAGGTGAGTGAGGTAGTTGTCACTTACTTAAAAATAAGAGGAGAGAGCCTGTGAATTTCTTGCCGGTAATAGGAACATGTCAGTTGCCATACTCCTGTTTTGTTCCATGCTCCTTCCATTTCAGTTTTGTCCACCTAACTGAGCCCTGACTGCTTTGCTGGTAGTGCTCTTAGCCACACCTTTCTAGTGGCCCAGCAGGAACGTGTTTGCACTCCCTTCTGTTGTAGAGTGGGAGGTGAAGTGTTGCAGAGCTGTTTCCATACACTTCACGAGCTTGATGAATTGCCCCAGTATGCAATCGTTTAATTTATTTTTAAATGGAGAGCAAATAGTCTTGTTTAGAATTGATTGTAATGGGGAAGCATTATAACACCTTAAAATTTATTTTAGAGGTAGGCACTTGGGTTCTCTGTTATTCATTCTGATGCTACATCTATGCAAAGAGAAAGGATTTTTAGTGTTTGGGGAAAAGGAAGGATTAAAGGAGCTGTTGTCTTGAGCTCCAATAGAACTAGGCAGGGGAGAAGTTCTTCTGGTTGATGAACAGCATGTTTTCTTTAGTGCTTGTAATTGTACAATCTGTAAAGAGAAGGGTAAATTATTGGTAAAATAGAGTGAGTTAGTGCTTCTATTGTCACTGCAGTTTCTCGCTGTTGTAGCCTAAAGCATGTAATGAGACCTTGCACTTCACTCCCAGGTCACAGATGAGGGAAGCTAGTAAGATACTTCTGTCAAGTAAACCAAGTCACATTGTGCTGGTAACAGTTAAAATTCTGCATTTGTTGACTTCCAGTCTCATGTTGCTGCTCCCTCACTCTACGTTTGCAAGATACTAATGTGATAAATGCACACCAGTCATTTACCCTACAATTACAGACCTTACAGTTGACTTCTGGTTGCTCTTTGCCTGTAGAATGCTCATGTTTGCCCAGCAGATAGGCAGGATCCCATGTATCCTTAGCTGGGGATTGTCAATCCTCCAGCCTAACTGCTTTCTCTTTTTAATGTGCCTGTAATTGTTCTTATTTACCAGCCATTTTCTTGTGGTTCATGAATTTGTCCACCCAGTCTGTTGAGCTCTTTAACGAAATGCTGTTTGCTGGTTCAGTAATAGCAGATATTATTGTAAATGATCCATCATATAGTGTATCCAGCAGAAGGGTGAATGGCTAAATGTCTAACACTTTGCTATCTGAATCTCATGTAAACTCCTTTGCTTCAGTTCCAGGATCATTTAGTTTTCTCTATATTTAAGATTTATTTTGGTTTACATAAGCAAGGTCTTCAGGGCAGTGAACACTTCCATAGTTTTATGTAAGGGACAGTTAGTTAACCCTCACTGCATGAGTTATCCTATTGCTATTAAAGAGGTGTCCTGCTGATAACTGCTTTAAGAACAGCCTTTTGTATTATTATTATTACAAGCAAGATGATGATTATCTTCAGCCCTAGAAGGGCTTGTCCTCTGCCTGGTTACCAGAGAGCTGAGAGAGAGAAGAAAATCTTGGCAATACAGAGGAAGACTGGATTTGAACATGGCATTTGGCTCTGCAGCCAGGCATGGCTGTGTCTGCCAAGCACTTGTAACAGCAAGTTACTTCTTAGGGCTTTCCTCCGTCCCTTAAAAAACTTCCAGAAAGTTGCTGGTATTAATAGGGAATAAAAAAAGTTCTAGTCTTTGGGCCGTGTAATTGAGTGTGGGAGATAAGCATCTGTGAGAGTATTATGCTCTGTTATCTCATGTACATAGATACGGTGTTCTCTTGTTTGAATATTCAGCTGCTGGAATAATTCATCAAATAGGCAAATCTGACAAACTGATAGATTTATTAAGAGTATAAGGTAGTTGTGGCCAAGCACACGGGCTTCATCAACACACTCCAAGTGGTGCTTTTGTTAGTGCTCTTTCAAATGTGTTATTGCCATTTTACACGCTGTGGTAGCTGACAATAGTCTGTATTATGTTGTGTAAGGCTAGCTAAGGTGTTGGCTTTATGTGTTTTCAGGGAATCTAAGTGACGTATGTGTGACAGCTTCTGTGTTCTTGAAACGTTTCTAAAGCAGAGCTTTGCGTGTCCTTGCCGAGCAGGACTGGGCTCCTGCTTGGGGAGTGCATGAAGCTGGTCAAAGATAAGAGCCTTACCCACATCACCGTGTGCAGCTGTGGTCAAAAGGATCAAGGTGCTTAACTCAGTTCTATGCTAATTCCTCTTGGTTGTGTTGCTAGTTAATGTATTACAAAATATTAGCTAATTTACATAATTATTTCCTATACAAGATATAATTTTTTCCAAAGCATTGGACACACTACTGCTTTCTCTCCTCAGGCTTTGCTATTTCAGTTTGCAACTATAGGTGTTGCAGTTGTCCTAAAATACAATCTTGAAGTGCTGATCTGGTTCTTTTATATTTGTCTCCAATCATTTCAAGTGTTAAATGAACAAAAATGAGCCACTGGAGAATGAGCGAAGCATTGCTTCACAGGATGGTAGGTTAAGAACACAAAAATGTAATGATTGAGAGTTGTGTGCTTCGTTCTGGAGCTTTTGGAATTTCTCTCGTTGATTTATTCTGAAGTTTGGGTACAGCTTGTCCAAAGTCATAATACAAGAATTCCAATTGGAACTCATCTCCAGCATACAGAGTGTGACTGACCTGTTACTTCAAGTATGTTTCAAATACTTTGCTGGCATGTGCTTGATGAGGAACTTCAGCTTCCAGACTACCACTGTGTGCTCTGAACTTAAATTGAGACGGTATTTAAAGAAGAGGGGCAGGAAATTGAAACTCCTTGAGAAGAGCTGTTCCCTTTAATAATTTTTTACTGATATAAAGATGTACAATAGCATAATATTTCGTAAAAAGTTGGCTGTTTCACAGACATTGTTTAAATGCTTATCTGGATTTTTTGTATTTGGAAGGCAAAACTAATGTAGGGCAAGAGAGTGAAAAGCTGAATTAGTAGCAAATGTACCAAGTGAATAGTTAGATTTGCATTTGGTCTTTTTCCAGCTCCTTGTAGTGATCTGGATCTTATTGACACTGGTCAAATATGGACCCAGTTAGACACAAGGATTGACAGCTGCTGTCGTGTTTCAGTTTGGAGCAGGAGCTTTATTTACCTGTTCCATTTGAAATGAAGAGCTGTTACACAGCTAAAGCTTAAAGGTGCTTGGTAGCCTCTTTAGAAAGAGCGGTTGTATAGAAGAGCACAACTTTCCAGGACAGACTGGTCCATCTGTGCTGCCTCTCTGCAAAACAAGATCTGATTCTGACTGGGCTGTACTCACTGTTTTTTAAGGTATGCTAAGCTAAGGTAAGGTCATGTGAAATTGTTACAAGCTGGTACCTTACTTCTTTCCAGAAAGCTGTGTAGGCTGTGGTGCTCTGGGTACTCTTGAGTATCTTTTCAGTAACCGTTAGGAAGAGTATTCATTATTTATTCTTACTTTGTGTGCTGTGTAATGTTGGTGTTTTGGTTCCTGTGCAAGGAACTGGATAAAGGAACAGAGCCAACTGAAAGCTCTTTCTCTCCCAAAAGGACTTCGTAGATTGTCTGGGTTTGAGTTAGAGTAGTTCCCTAAACTTGTTTGCCATACAACTGGGTTGCTCATTTGAGGAAGCAGTGTTGAGGTGGGAGGGGAGAGGAGAGGGGCCCTTAAAGCTCCGGTGTAAGTGGAGAACGCAGGACACGGGGTTGAGTCTCCCCTTGTAGTTGCCCTGAAATCTCAAACACGGTCAGCACTTTCACCAATAAGAAAACATAACCTAAGCCATGAAATCTGAATTTGTAGTTTCACAGTCAGTGTAAGCGTAGGCTGATGGTAAAAGAGGTTTCACAGCCTCCCGTCTGCCACAGCCTGCACGCTTCTCTCCCTTTTGCTGGCACTTGCAGACTTTCTGCTTGATGAGAGAACCTCTGACTAACCAGTTGTTTTTGCCAATTCACTTCTCCACTGGATTGGTTCCCTGGTATAGTTAACTCCATGGTCACACAAATATTTGTACTGGCATAAAGGAAGGAATGGTATTTGGGCAAGAGTAAGTAGCTGGGGGCAAAGTACAAGTTGAGTGCTCGCAGTACACCCTTAGCATGTGATTTCACAAGCAGGTTGAAGAGCTCTAAGATTATTCTTCTACCAACAGAAAATGTCTCATTTTTATTCGTGGCCATTCCCTGTCTTTGCCTTCCTTGTGCTGCTGGTGTGTGGTATTGTGTGTGGCACAAGTATTTGCTTCTGCTGTCTTGCTGATAGAGCTAAAAAAGCCCCCAAAGTTTCAGGGCTCGTAAGTGATTTGGCAGCGTTTTGTAAACAGCTGCTCATGGCACCACAGACACTTGTGGTGATGGGGAAAGGACGGGAAGATCGGCTGTGGGAACGTTTTTCCATGATAAGACATTTTTACATACTTTTGTTATGTAAAACTGTACTGTTAGTGGTTTGTTAGCTGCAAGTTAAAATTTGTTTAAGGTTGTTCTCCTATCTCATATATCACAACTTGAAGGTCCCAAGCCAACCTTTCTGTTTGGATCACTGTTGTGGTGGGGAGGGTAAGCATCAATATTTTGATTGCACTCTTGGGTCACGAATTTCTGAGAAAGGATGTAAATTGAAATACAGTTTTTTTGTCTTGTATGGTGCTACTTTGAGTGATTGAGGCTGGAATAGATCTCAGAATCCAACAGATCTTCACATGAGAAGCTTTCAATACAATTTGTGCAGCTTATTGTGTTAGAAATACTGGTGGTATATATTTGTATCAGAGTGGTGAAGTGGGTATTCTGTGTAGGCTGTTACTTTAAACAGATTGAATCTTTCTAGAGGTGTTTGGTTTGCCACTAAGAATGAAACTACCGTGACAACACCAATAGTATCAGTGTCTGTTTATGGGTTATAAGGAAACCACCTCAAAGCCACTGTACTTTTCCCTCCCCTCAGCCAAATAGTATGTCCTGTCCTGACCAGTTAAATATTGACTGCATGCTTAATAGATATTAACTGGCTCATTTGGGATACAGTTAGAAATATTAGTGTATATTCAACTTATTTAATGAGACTGGCCTGCATTTTTTTTAATCTGTTGTAATAATAATGAGACCTATTGGGAGTTAGGGAGGAGTTTTTTCTCTCCTCCATTCTGAGTCAGAGCAATAAATGTTTTTCTTGGTGGTTACTCTCCCCATCCTGTCAAGCTGTTTAGGATCATCCTAATGTAGGTTACAGACTGTGCTCAGTGTTTCCTCTCAAGACATTACTTTATACTTAGTAAACAAAAACCTCCCTGTGTGATTTTTTGGAGGTGTGTGTTTTGTGTTTTGCATCCTACAAGACTACTCAGTTGAAGGGTTCGCTAAGACCATTTGGGATGTGAAGAGAAGAAAAAGGCTTTTGATAACCTTAGATAATTTTATTGGAGTTGCAGTAGGTGAATGCATTTTCTGAAAAATAAATTAGTCTTAGTAACTTGCATCTGCAAATAGAGCTGATATCTTAAAGATTGCTGTCACTTTTAATTATTCCTTGTTTTGACAATTACTTAATTATTTAAACTGTTTCTCTATATGATCATGTGAAGTGTGGGGGAGAAACTCTCTGTTCAGAGGTATTTATTGTCTAAATGAGTTAACTTCTATCACAGTGTTCTAGCTCTCCTTGCTACCAAACAGATGATTGCATTTCTTGAGACAGCTTGAAAACATAGTGCTAATAGACTCCTAACTGGCAAGTGCAGTCTCAGCCTTTAGACTGCCAGTGTTGTTTTTTTGTTAATTACACACTAACTGTAACTCCAGTAGCTGCAGACATTAGCTCAGAAAAATCCAGTAATCTTACCATTAGTGAGTAAATAAATAAATAGTGCCTGTGTTGAGCCATTGTGAAATTTGTTTGTTGCAAATACATGGTGTCATTTGAAATTATCATCTCTGTGTGGACGGGAACCAGAAACTGGGTCTCTGAGGCAAATGGAACGGCTCCTGTTACCTTTTTAGGACATGAGTTACTTGATCTCCTGGAGGAACCAGTTTAACAAAGGGATACCTGTGAAAGGAGAGGAAATATCATTATCCTCCACAAATAAACATGGCTTGGAAATGTGAAAGTTAATTTGTCTGTAATTGACCAGACTCATTTCACAAAAGAACACTTGCTTTCAGTCAAAATGCACGTTTGTCAACTTGTGGGGTTTTTGTTTGCCAAGCTACACTTTTTAGTTAATGTGAGACACCAACTGAAAATTTTAATGGAATAACGTTAATACGACATTGCTTTTGCAATACTTATTCTGAGTGTTCTTACTGCTTGTGCCCATTTTTGGATACTCAGCTGTGAATAGCTCTGGAAGGGCACTTTATCATTAACTATTAACCAAAGTTTCTTTGTCCAGCTGCTTAATACAGCAGTGGAAGGACTGCTAGGTTGTCACCTGCCTCCATGGAAAATGGAATGACTAAAGACAATTGGTATTACGCAAGTTTAGTCTACTTAGGATTATGGTGACTACTTTTTATTCTTGGATAAATTTATAGTGGAGAAGAAATGTGGTAATTTAGGCATATTAATGGATGAAGGATCTTGAGTAGGAAGGTATTCTGTTTTTTTTTTTTAATTTACTGGCTGGAAACTAAATAATTGTCATTCCAAAGAACTGGCAGTTCGGGACTAAAGGCCTGAGGGCAGAGCAAGTTCATGAAGAGGACTGTATTTTGTCACTACCCATAAAATCTTGGATGCTCTCAGCTTGTTCTGCAGAATTATCACTGCATACTTGCCTTTACCCTTTACACAATATAAAGGGCATCTTTTGACATTGTCAGATTATGATGCTGAAAAGGTTTCCCCTTGCTTATGCTAAAGGTGTACAAAGTACTTGCTGTGAGACTGCAGAGTCTTAATTGCAATTTAATTATAAGATGTTGAATTTCGTGTTCTTTCTTGTTAGAAAAGTGGGATGCAGGGAGAAGTTTAGTGTTTCAAATAGCTTCCTTCTTGGGAAGAGGGAGAGGATAGTCTTGGAGACACTGAAAAAGAAGTTTAAAGGACCTTGATTGTGTGTTCTTCTCTGTCTGTGTGCAGTGAAGTCAAAAAATAAGTTTCTTGCATCCAAACATGTTCCATGTAATCTTACGTAAAGACAGCATCTTCCTTAAGTTGTCTTGCATGTAATGGTCTTCTGGATTGGATTTCAGTACTGGGTACGAAAGGAAATTCTGCAGGTGCCTTAGAGCTATCGAGTGTAGCAGGTATTGTAGTTCTTCATGGAATAATTCTTGCTTTCAGCTTCAAATAGCAAACAAGCAGACTGAAAGGAACCAATTTTGAGAAGAGAAGCTGATCAGCGTCTCTGTAGTCACACTGGTATTCATTTTCTGATTTTATTTTGGTTATTTTCCCAAAATAAAAGGTCTGAAATCTGATGTTGAGGCGGTGCATTTTGGGGTTTTTTGTGAACAACAACAACTATAGAATTAATTCCTGTAAGCTGAGAAATAAGCTTAGTAAATGATAATGCACTTCACTTCATAATAGCCAGGATAAAGGTAGTGATCACCAGTGTTTCTCACTACTCCTGAATACCTCCTGCCTGGCAATTCCACTGCTACACATTTGCATAAATGAAGGAAAACAACTGCTTATGAACCTGCAATTTGATTACTTCGTATAAACTGTTGTTTCCTCTTCCTTTCTCCTGCTCAGAAGTGCAGTTCAGCTTCTGCCTCAGCCTTAGGCCATTTTCCAGGGCACAGGGTGATATTAAAAGTGCAGTTGAAGGTTTTCTGGTTTAGTTGCTTCACCTGCTCCTTGGACCATACTTGTGCTGATGGGATACATGACCCAGGCTTTCCTAGGTAATGTGATGGTGATACTTTGCTGCCACACAAATGGAACGGGGAACTCTGCAGACTCATGGATGTGTAGTTAAAGGCAGGAGGAAGCTGCAAGCCCTTCACAGGCAGTCTGGGTGTTAAGGATAGAGAGCAGCTGGTGCTGTAGCAGGTTGGGTGTGTTCAGTGTGTGTGATTTCTGTGCTGTTGGGATGCTGTTGTCTGAGCCTGAAGGGCCAGGGAGAGGAGCTGGTAGGAATTGAAGCTTTGGAGGCAACAAGGGCAGCACTCCCAGAGTGGGACTCCAGACAGATCTGTTCATCTTACCTGTGCTTTGCCCCTGAAACTGATCAGAGAAGCGCTTGTAATAGGTGCTTACTGTTGGCCTAGAGGAGTTACCTGTACTCAGGTTTATTCCTCAAAAATGATCACAGAAGGCGATTGATACTGCAAAGTACAGGGGTGCGTGGGATGTCACGGTGCCAAAGTGGTGATATGGCAGCAGAGAGTGATCAGTTTGTGTGTTAAAAGCTTCGGTGCCTGTGTTGTTTAAACTTTAATCAGTGCTCCCTGATGGAACAGCAAGCATGTGTTTAGAGTAATGCTTGATTTGTAATAAATCTGGAATTAGGGCAATGGTTTAATGGTGCTCAGCTTGCAGTGAAGGGATAGCTGAAACTACAAGGATCATTAAGCATGGCCCATTAATGTTGGGGTATGTGGTTTTTGGCAATATCAAACTCCATAAAGCTGCATGTTCATTCTTCTGTCCTCACCCAAGACTCTGTCAGCTGACTAATAATTGAAACAGTTCTTTGAGTAGGGAAAGTTTGGATTATTTAGAATTCATTGTGATTAGTAGCACTGAATAGATCTGTGTTGTTCACAGGTGCACTGACTCCCAGGCAGTGTTCCTGCTTTTCCAAGTAAAATCTCTTACCTGTAACTATTCAGCTAATACACTTCAAGCATGTATGGCATCAGGAGGTTTCCTTGGCCAGTTGGTGCATTACTGTGAGCTTAGAACTGTTAAAAGCTCTTAATGGTGGCAGAAAACTCTGGTATGAAACTTTTTGGTGAGCACATTTCACTTGAATAGTGAGTGAAAGGTTACGAGGAGCACAGAATTGCAGGAGCTTTAGAGGTGAGTGAGGCTTATCAGAGCAGTGGTACCTTTTGAGGATCATCTTAAAGCACTAATGCCACCTCTTTGGAAATTCTGAAAACGTGAGGTGCTTCTTAAATGCGGAGGTCACTGCAGAACATTTGGGAGGGTGTGGAGTGTCATACTTACTGTTAGTTTTGTTTTTACTGTGAGATTGGTGTTTTGGCTTCTTTTTTTTTCCTCCGTATGTTCCGCCTCCATTCAAGGTCACTCTCAAAATTTTTTGTGGTCACAAATAGGAAGGCTGAGGTACACAAGCGGGTTGAAGTTGTACAGCTTCAAAGTTCACTGTTGCCTCATGCTGAGCGTAGCTACAGCTTCCTTGTCCTCTGAAAATTCCTACCCCTTTTGTTTGTTGTTTTGAAAGAAGGATGGGACCTTATCCTTCTTGTAAATATTTCTCTCTCAGCATTAAAATATTGTGCCCTAATCCTGAAAACTCAGTGACTGGGAATACTTAGAAGTCTCTATCTATTGAAGATTTCTTAAAATATTTGAGCTGTGGGCTTGAATGTGGTCTCTCAATTCTGTGTGCATACAAGAAAGGAAGTAGAACTTAATACTGATTTGGAGGAAGACATAGGCCACACCTTATGAACATCTGAAACCAGCTTTTTATGTTCAGGGAAAGTTACACTTGAAGTTATATGAATGCTACGAAGCCCAAAGAAACGCAGTTGATTGGAGGGTGTAAGCCGTGGCAAGAAGTGCCTCAGTCTCTCTCCCCCAAAATAATGTATTTAAATTTTAGTTTTATATTGTAATTATCTACCAGGTTTTATTTGGATTGACATTTTCTCTGCTGGTATTTTACTTATATAAAAAGCATTCTACAGCAGTGTGGGTTTGATTAGATTTCACTTACACTTTGTCTTACTTGGTCAAACCTTTATTTCCAGTAGGAGTTCTGTTACCTGACTGGATAGGGAAAAATTAAGGATCAAGCATGTGACAGAAAATTTGCAGCGGCTCTTGCTGACTCTTGAAGGTTGAAGTGCAATCTGAATTCTACAACAAGATGTAATTAAGTCTAAAAAAAAAAAAGTTAAAAGTGTTGCAGCTTGTTTGTTACAGAAGAAAAAAAACTGAAGTGTAAGGAGCAGAGTAGCAAAATAAGTGTGAGGATTGAGCAATAGTAAATTGAGTCATGTGATTACAGTGTGCATCTGGAAGTCTCTTTAGTTCTGCAGTTACAAAAGGTTACACAGATTTCATATGTCCACTTCTTTTTTGACTATGGAGCTGCTGCTGTGTGACCATAGCGTGTTGAACTTTGAAAGAGATTAAATCCACAGGAACAGGAGCTGCAAAGCAGTGACTCCAACCTGATGTGCCAGATGGAAGCTCACAAGAGGCAGGGAGACTGAAAACCTGCACGGGACAGTAGCAGTGTGGATTTTATGTCTGAATCAAAACCAGAGTTGCTGTTTAGTGTGTGTCCCACCAAAGTGTCAAGTGTGGCCTCAATGGCAGCTTTTTTTCGTGTGTTTGTGAAATTGGTTTCCATACTTAAGTTTAATTGGATTTGTCACAAGAATGCTTTATGTGTAATTGTCCTCTAATTTCACCTAAAAATGTGACCTAAAAACTAGTACTGAAAACCAGTGGAAATACTGTTACGGTGTTCTTGCTATGTAAGTTAAAAGGAAATATTTTGATTCAATCTGCTTGCTGGAGTGTAGCATTTATTTTCGTAAGTTACCTTTTTAAAGAATGCTTTTTTAATTAAGTATAATAAAATGACAACACTATTAAGCCTTTAAGAATGGAACTGCAGAAATATGCATTTGAAGGGAAGATAGTCTGTAATGGGTGAAGTTTAGGGGATGGTAACTGAAGAATGTGAGGGTGGGTGTATGGAATGAAAATTTCCCATTAAAAATGGGGAAATAAAGAAATGGGTCTGGACTTTAAATGAAGATACACTTTGTATAGGGGTGGTACAAACCCACAATCAATATTATCAACATGGCAAAATTCTTGATGAGTTTGAGAAGTTATTTACTACCACATATTAAGATACATAAAGCAGCCATGTATCTGTTGGTGAACCACAAGAGATTGTTTTATATAAGAGTATGAAAGTATTAACACTGACATACTGCAGGGAATCTGCAGTAGGAGAGGTGAAATCAGTCTTAAATCAAGTGGGGGAGGAAGTGTTTGTTCCTTGCACAAATACGCTTTAAAACTGCCATGTTCCCAGGCTTCATGTTCCCAACATCTGCAAAAGATAATTCAGCTGTAGCAAGGGATTACAAAACCATTTAGGATATAGCATTCTGCAGTGGGGAACTTCTGAGAGGGGGAAACTTTGAAAGGGAAGACTTCAGTAAGGTGCAGTGTTGGTTTCTGTAAGTGAGAGGTCTGAGTTCTCTAACAGGCTGCAATTTAATTTTTAAAGTCACTGGTTTTTTTGACTGTGTGTGTGTGGTGGATTTGGGGCTATTTTGTTTACTTGGTAGTCTTTTGTGATTAGAAGTTGTAAGGCACAGGAAATAGCTTTATAGTTCCTTCCTCCCACAAGTTGTAATTCATTTGTGGCCATCAGGATGTTTTTCTTGGCTTATCTCTTTCTGTGCAGTTTGCCTTGCACATCTGCCACATAAATTATGAAACTGAACTTGAAAAGCTGAAAATGTATTTCAAATCCTAATGTACATAATGAAGATTGTATTGTTGGTCAGAAGGAGTATGACTGCTCCTTGCATAGAAGGTCTGGAATAATACCTGGCTTTCGTGGACTGAATTGACTGGTGTCATGTTTGTAAGGGTTCTGAGGAGTGGCTGGAAAATAAAGAACTTCAAATGGTCAAGTATCACTAATGTTGTGCTGTTACCTCTCTGTAACCTGAGGTATTTCACCAGGCATTTTGGCAGATGGGTCCCCATCTGTTTCTTTGTGGAATGTGGACTGCTGGCTTCCTATTTGGTATCCATATGTTTTATCTGTAAGGCTCTAAATCTAAGCTGCATGTTTTATAACAAAAGTGACATTACTGACAGGAGCAAAATGAAAATGCATTAAGTTTGTTACATGTTTTTTAGTTAGTTTGTCTTCACCCAGCAAGGGGAGAGAGGCTGGCTGAGATTGAGTACATGAGTTCACTGAAGGGAAGAGCAGCACCATCTTTATTTGGAAGGCGATTAATGTCTTCTCTGAATAATTGGTGATAGCATTAAGTGCATAGATTCCTGAATATCCATTGTATTGTTTGGGATAACAGGTGGATAAATGATGTCCTCTGTCTGTGAACCAGTCTGCATGCTGAGCTAAGATACCAAGTGACAGAGTGCCATAGGGTAGTGAAATCCCATCCTGAAATGCATTTTTAAATCTGGTCCTGAAATGCGTTTTTCTGTTTGACTTTGTCAAATCCTTTCAGTTTCTTGAAACACAAGTTTGATCATCTGAAATCCCTCAGAGCCTGAAGGAAGGGCTGCTCACAGAAACAAGTGGAGTTAACAGATGCTGCCTCTGGTTGTGGGGTGCTGCTTTTGCTCTGTGTCCTGGCCTCTGGTGGTTTGGGAGGCGGTGCTGTGCAGATCGGGATCGGTTCTTTTTTAGCTCACCAATTCAAATGCTCTGTTGAAAGTATTTCATGCCCAGATGGATAAGTATTAAATGATTTTTTTAATTGGCAAAAGTGTTTCTGGAAACTAATTAACAGTTTAATAGATGCCAAGATTCCCACACCTGGGAGTGGGGGAGATGTATCCTGTACTTGGGCAAGTTGTGTAGCTTTATTTGCTGTGTGTTTTCAGTAGTTGAAACTAACTTCTGCACACAATTTAAAAAGGGATCATTTAATATTAAAGCAACTTCTTTGCATTCTCAGAAAGCTTTCCCTCTATTTCCACCCCTCCTTTACAGGAACCTTTTAATCTAGATACTAAAAATAGTTCAGATGAGTGACTCATAAGAGTTGAATGGTGAGGATGAGGTGGTGTTCACTTCTCTCTGAGGGCTTCATCTTAAATGTGTGTGTGTGTCTGTGGGTGGGGGTCTTCTAGATAACTGTATTGTGAAAATACTGCCAGGCCTGCCTTGTCTCTTCTCCAGATGTAGAATGTTCACTTGGCTCATTATATAGTGCATTCAATCCTTCACTCTCTTTTAAAAAACAAATACGGCTACAATCTCAAATGTCTAGAAGCAACTCTGCATTATACATTAGTGTCATTTTGCCTTGTCAGCCTCTCTACTGGTTTTTGGGAAATCTGAAAACAAATTGCTGCCGTTGCGTTTGGATAATACTCCTAAAACATGCACTGTGGATCATGTGAGCAGAAGCTCGTGGGTCCTTGTCTTGTCTGAGTGGGTGACTGCAGCTTCTCAGCCGAGCAGGAGCTGTTGGGAAAATCAGCTGCTGGAAGACAAAGGCGGTGCTGGAACTGCAGGGGCAGGGAGGTGGCTCAGCCTCCAGGTGTGAGTTACTGCTGCCTTCGTTCGGAGCTTTACTTGCAGCTACCCTTCTGGCTGGATAATGCAATCCATTCAGTTTTAGATCCAAGAAGCACAGCACAGAGCTGTGGAATTGTTTCCTTACTGGGGTTTGTCCATGTGGAATGCAAGGGCTGTTACTGTAACGGTCTCCTTTGCTATGTCACCAAGTGAGGTGGTGAGATTTGATTCAGAGTCAGTAACATCTGTTCTGTCATGACCAGATTTAAAGTGTGCTTTGCCTTTGTTCACTGTGAAAGTCACGGGAAACACAGAGAAGACTTTCTAAAAATAGGGAAACTGCTACCAAAGTTCCTAAAAGAATGAGGTTAAAGTATTAGTATGTGAGACTGCCTATTGAAAGGATAATGTTAAACGCGTTATTCAAAAGATCAAATCATGTTGTCTCTGTTTTGGCACATTAAATAACAAAAGGTTAAAATATTTGCTTCTTGTAAGACTTTGGCACCACGCTTCATAATGCTGTACAGTAACAGAGCTTCTCTTGTCCTCTGTTTATCCAGACCCTGCCTGCTCTAATAGACTAATTTCTTTCTTTAAAAAAAAAAAATCTTTAGTGTTGCTGTTTGTTTGAATAGCATTAATATTCATACTGGATGTATGGTACATACACGAGTAAAGCTTGAATTTTCTTTTCTTCTGCGTTTAGTCCTTAAGCAGACATTTGCAGAATGGTGTCTCACTGGCCACTGTTAATGGTGGTAAAACGTACAAAGTTTCTCATCTCAGCTTTTAGTATTTTAGTGTTCCCAGTTGTAAAATTAAAAAAAAAAAAGGAAAACAGAAGGTGCGTAATCCAGTGGTGTCCTTGGAGTAATAGTTAAAGGCATAATATTATGCACATAGGAGTCCCGTGTATACATGATATTGTAATTGGTTTGAAATATACATTGAAAAAAATTTAACTGAGGAGCCAGGTTTCGTGTTCCTGCAGCCGAGTCCCTCAGCACAGTGGGCAGCTTCCCAGAGGCTTGAGAAGTGTTTCTAATTAGGCTCACCCTGTCCAATCCAATACCTTTATCATCACTATAAAGAAACTGTTGTCCCCTCTCTGTGGCTTCTGGTTATTTTAGTTGTCATAAGATTAGACGTGGCATTTCACAAATCTTCTGTGGATCTGATGTCCAGAGTTGTGCTTGTGTCCTCGGTGACACCACCCACATCAATAGCAGCTCTAATCCTGACCGTGCTTTTAATGGAGTGCTCTGGCTCTCGCCCCAGGGCATATTCAAGGCTTTTACATTTGTGCAGAAACATTGGCAAAGATCTGTTAGGCTTTCTGGTTCCTTAATATGTTTTCAGCTAGGTTCCATTCTGAATGGATGGATAGATATTCATTATTCTTTCATTACATTTAGTGTATAAATACCTCCTTCTCTCATGGTGCTTATTTCTTTGAGTGCAGGTTAGCTGTGCACATGCTGTTGAAAGGTTTCTGGATGTTTAAGAAACTGCTGGTATTTAAGCATTCATACAAAATGCTGAGTTTATGTGATGTTTGAAGATCTGAAAATTTGAGCTACAACACTATTCTTTCCTGATGAATGATTATCGTAGGAATAGTTCTTCCAAAGAACGTTGCTCCCAAAATCTGACTCTGAACTGCAAGCTTCCTTTATGAGTTGTGATGTCATGCACTTGAACGTATCATCAGGGTGGTGAGGGAACAGAACACCACTGACCATGGAAAAAATGTGGAAGATAGAGGAGATGCTGGGGAACATGAAGTGGAAATATCTGTGTGATGTTCTTTTGTATCCCCTGCCAAAGAGTTTCTGGCTCAAGGTATATGGTGTAGAGAGAATTAGGGTGGGATTCTTTTTCAGTGTGGAACCAGCAGTGATTGATGTGGATAATTAGTTCAGGCACAACAAAACTAATTGTAATGTTACCAATTGGAAGCTATTACTGGAAGCAGTACAGTTATAGTTGTGTATAAGTGATTTTAATCTCCTAACAGATAATTGACTTCAGTTACAGCATATGAATCTGTAGAGAACACCTTGTGGTCCTGCAATGAAAAATCTTCACTCTGAAACAAATGTTTCGATTCAGGATGTAGTGTTAATTTAATTTTTTATTAGCTTCTTGGGTGGAAGTACAGTGATTTTACTTTGCCAGCATAAAAGTGGTTTTAAAAAGAATTTCTTAGTCTGGAATAAAAAAAAAATTCTTTTTCAGTAATTGTTTTGTGGCGATTTTATAGGGGGGAGGAAAAAACCCAACAGTGATGAAGCGCTAATATGTTATCGAGAGCAGAATATACCTCATGCCCATCAATATTGTCCTGCACATTGCAGCTTGATTCATGTGGTGTTGTGTAAAATCAGAAGCCTGAGCAGAGCAGGCAGATACATCTATTCGAGTCTGTTGAAATCAAACACAAATAGAAGTTTTCTGCAGATACATTTATCACTTACTAGTGGTCACGTGTGTTTATGTCCGCCTTGTGAGTTGTGTTCGGTATCTTCTGACAGGAAGGAGGAAGACAGGGCTGCTCTTCAAGTCTGCCTGTTTTGTGTGTCATCTGTGAAGGGTTCTTGCAGTCTGTAAGGTTTTATTTTCATGCAGGCCATCCACAAGCTGCCTTTCATTTCCCTGTGTCGAAGAAAAGTGCTGAGGACAATCTCAGACCTGCAGGGTTTTAATCCTCTCCATGCCTGAAAGTTCAAGTGCTTTCAGACTACTGCAACTATAAAGGTTGAAGTGGCAGATACTTGATGAACGTTTTGGCTGCACCTTCACAGATTCTCTGATCTGAGTTTTAAATGGGGAGCTACAGAACTTCTTGTCCCATCTTGCTGCCTGCTTGTTCTCCCTAATACCTGCTAAACATCGTTCTTACCTCAGATTATACAGTTGAGGTCTGTGCTTCCTCTCCTCTTTCCCTCTTGCTTATTTTCTGGGTTTTTAGCACACTGTAGGTTATGACATCTTTATCTCAAAAGTATAAATATCAAAACGTAACTCAGAACAAAATTTGAAGCTATTTACAATTGATTGAATTCTTTGAAAAATGCAGACAAAATTGTGGACAAAGCAGAATTCAGGGATATGTGGTACAACTATTAATTTTCAATATATGTCATATCGTAGTTAATAAAATGCATGTAAAACATTTAAGGGGAAATGTATCTTATTTTCTGATGCAGTTGGAGGTGGTCAGGTATTTACAGCTATTACGCACTGACTTTTCATTAGCAATGTCCATTTATTCACATAGAGGGATTTAGTCTCAGCCTTGAGCTACCTGTTCAGTGTTGCTGTAAATTGCAGATGCAAACATTTAAAGTTGCAAGAAAATTGAAGGGATTTTGCTGACTGTCACAGTGGTGCTTGTTCCACAGAGATGTGACAGTGCCCTCTCTTGGCTTTTGAAAACAATTTTACTTTTTAAAAAAGAAAATTATACTGAAATCACTTGTGAGGGGTACAACAAAGAGTAAAAATAATCTGTTGTCATTAATATGATTTAGTAGACTAATGTAAGACAATAGTTTGTGATGTTCATGTCAACCCCTTTATTGCTGTGCCCTTATTTTGAATGTAACTTTCAAAATGTACTTTCCTGCTTAATGTCTTTGTGTCAAAAAGTTTCTGTAAATGTTCTTGTCACGAGATTCCAGTGGTGCAGGGTTTCTGTGAACGATTTGGGGTGAATCCAGATGTAGTCTGGCAGATAAGAGGGGTTTAAGCGCTGCCTGAGAAGTTCCTTTCTGTCAGCCCCGAGCGTTGCACGGCCGTTTGTTTGCAGAGAGCCTGTCCATGCGATCCGGCACGATTCCCTGGAAGCTGCCCAGGATAAACTAATCAGAGAGCCCCCCCTGGTGTCGGAAAGTGTCCTCGGATATTAAATTTATATCAATCACAGGAAGTCTTGGCAATCAAGCTAGTCACTTTTTCCCTTCACATCTGGACATAAATTATTTTTTTGCTGCAAAGGTCACAGGAATCATGGGTAGGGCAGGGAATGAGGGCCATAGAAAACATGGGAAAGGAAGAATAAAACTGTATTTCCACCTTTTTAGAAATGGTTATTTTTAAGTGACCTGGAATGATGCCAAACTATACAACA
This sequence comes from Cnemophilus loriae, assembly GCA_013397755.1. Lineage (NCBI taxonomy): Eukaryota > Metazoa > Chordata > Aves > Passeriformes > Corvidae > Cnemophilus > Cnemophilus loriae. The sequence goes on along the minus strand of VZTF01005562.1, from coordinate 235,383 downwards.
CTGAGGTTTTTTTTTTTCTCCTTGAAGTTTACATTTGTTGCTGAATTAAATGTGGCTCTAAGATGCTTTGGTTTGGAACGTTTCATTCCATTAGATCTCAGCTTGGCATTTATAAAAGAGCTTTCTCCTAGTTGCTGAGAACAATAACTTTTCTGCAGGAAGGGTTTAGAAATCGAGCATGTTTCTGTACTTAGAGAGACTTAACTGCACCTTTTTCTCTTGGTATTACTTAATTTCCCTTGTTTTCCTTCCGTTTCCCCCTTCCAGCCCCGCTGCCGCTTTAGCCACGTGCTCTGAGCTCTCGCCTAGCCAATGCTGCCATTTATTTTTGTACACTAAGTTTGCATCTCTTCAAGCATTTTCCATTCTTAAATTCTTTGCTCTAAGAAATTAAGGAAATACTTCATTTTATGCTTCCCCCTCCCAAGTCTCCATCGAGTCTCTCAAACAAGTACTTAAGGAGGGGTTATAAAAACAAGCAGAACCTTTCCATTCGGTTCCCTGCCTTTCCTTGCTTTGGACAAGGGAACCAGTGTGCTGGAGGCTGCAGATCCTGAAGCCTGGAGCTTTGGGGTTGTGTTTTTTCCACGCATGTGGGAAATAAAGGTGGGATTGGTTTACATTTGTATGTACAGTAAAGAAAATACCAGAAACAGAAGCTTGAGGTGCGTTCAGCATAAATGAATTTGTAAAACCTTAATTGCTGTTGTTCCAAACTACTGCTGTGTTCTTACATGCTTGCTGTAATATGGATAGGTTCTGTGAGCTTGCTGATTATTTATTCAGTCATGTAGCTTATGCTCTCTTTAGACACAAAGTTGAATGAAATCATACATCAGGATCTGACAGCAGGAATTCTCATGCTGAGAATCCAAGATTAAGTCCAGAAATTTTATTCTGTTTTAACAATTACCTTCTGTGTCCCCTTTCAGACTTAAGGGGATCTCATTCTTGTTTCTGCTGTTTATAAGTCCTAGTTCCAAGATCTTTGCTATCCTTATGCCAAATAAAATTGAGTAGGAGTTGCTTGAATGCTGCTTTGTGCAAACTCCTACATGGACAGAGGCATGACTGTTGGGGTGACTATTGAGCATCTTGATTTTTTTTTTCCTCCTTTTAGATCTTTCAGATTCAGAAGAGGTTTTTAAGCAGTAAATGCTTTCTCCACATTGCATTATAAATCATCAGACCTTTCCTGCAGTTTAATTTGTCTTTGTGGGTGGTTTGTGTTGAAAGTACTCAGAGGGGGTTTTTCTTAGCTTCTGAATCAGTTGTGTGATGTACTTCTAAGTAAACTTTCAAACTTTTGACATGCTAGGTGTAAATGTGTTGCTTCAGTACACTCCAGGTATGAAGGGAAAGCAGACACCACCAGGTCTCCTTTCACTGCTGCTTTCATTGCTGTTGTGAGTTCTGGTGCTCCAGAAGCAGAGAGCAGCTTTCAAATGTTCTCACTGTGAGTGAGGTTTTAGGGCTGCTCACTCACCTTGAAAGGTGAGGGAAATGCTTGTGTTATCAAACACATCTGGATGCTTTTAGGGGCACAAAGGAGGTTGCTGGGCTCGCATGTTACCTCTTTCAAAGATTAATTAAAAAAGAAAGCACATATTTACTATTTTAATATCAACATCATGGAAATTTTTTTTTTCCAAGTGATGTTTTTCTGAGACCTCTTGAAGAGACAGCCTGAGTTCCTTGCAGCATTTGCATTGCTGTAATTGTAACTGAGTGCTCTGCATCTTCTCTTTTGCTGTTTTCACTTAATTAATTAAATTCCAGCTAGGAAACAGACTTTCTAGTGGATCTCATCTCCCTTACTTTAGTCTTCCATGTGTTTTTTTTTATTTGTTAGTTTGTCACTAACACCTGTTTGGTACTGATGTTCTTGAATTTCTCTTGTAGCATCATTCAAAAAAAAAATGCTTCTGATTGAGTTATAAAGCCTCTTGCAAATAACTCTGTACTATTACGAAGCTGTAAGCAAACCATACCTAGCTGCAGAAGCCATCAGCTTTGACTCTGGTGGTTTGGCTTGGATTTTAATTTGACCCAAAGCCATTTTTACTGGACTGAATCCAGCTGTAATGTAATCCCCAGTTTCTCATCTGTATTCTTGAAGACTAATAGAATAGTAAAACCTTCTTAAAGATAACTTAAATGTGGTGTATAGTGTCCTCAGGGTAACTTGTGCACTAAAGCTGTTTTCTTTCCCACTCTGTAGAGGTATCTCATTAAGTGAGATCTGCACTAGTGTCATTATTAAGTTTTCATGTGTTTCTCAGTTTTGATGCTAATCTTCATGTGTGTGAATTTTTTTTCCTTTGCAGCACCAATGTGGTTATGAATTATTCAGAAATAGAGTCTAAGGTTCGAGAAGCAACCAATGATGATCCGTGGGGACCTTCAGGGCAACTCATGGGAGAGATTGCCAAGTAAGTGATAATTTGACTCAGTGATGAAGAAAAGAGAGGTACATTTTATGTAAGAATGTGAAATTTGATGCTAAATCAACTCTGTGGTATTCAGATTGATAATGTTGAAAAGTTGCTGTAAATAAAGTCTTAAGTTTTTTAATGCAATCATAGAATGTATTGAAAACTGTCAAACAAAAAATGAAGCCCAGGTATTTTTTAAATTCTTGATTTTTCATTTATGTATCCTCAGAATTCTTTCAACATAGCTGACTTTTTTGGAGTATTTATTTTCAAAATGCTTTCTTGTAACTTTTCCCAAAACAGCAAAAACATGTCAGATTCTTCCTTGAGCTTTTATTTTGTGTTAAAATCAGTTTGGAAGTTGCATGTTTGAGTAGTTGCAGTGGTTATTAAGATATTCATATTCAACATTATTTTCATTACAAATTAGTGAAGGATCTTTTACTGCCTCAGATTTTTCGAGTTACTCTTTTCTTTTGTAGTTCTGGGATGTAAATGACTGATCTAGGAGTTAAAACAGGGACAGCTTTTTCCCTTTAATGTCACCCGATGTGCCTGGGCTTAGATCACTCCTGCCATCTACTGCCAGCCCCGAGTCTGAACAAGCTCTTGTGGCAAACCCGGGAAAACAACATTTCTGTGCTGCTTTTGTTCCGTTCTTTAGGGCTACGTTTATGTACGAGCAGTTCCCAGAACTCATGAACATGCTGTGGACTCGGATGCTGAAAGACAACAAAAAGAACTGGAGGAGAGTTTATAAGGTGTGTAAGGATCAAGGCTTGGTGCTCGTGCAGTGTCCTGTGGAGTTCTTGTTTAGATAATCCTACAGCACCTTCTCCTCTAGCAACCTAGAATTTCTTCCCTAACTATGTTTTATAATTCTGTTGGTGAAGTCAAAGGTGTCTTTCAAATGCTGCGTATGAAAAAACCCACGGAATTTCTGGTTTTAGGAGCATGTGAAGATGTTACTTAATGAACGCAACAGAGCAATTCCATTTTGCTGCTATTCAGGTATTAGAGTGGCACTCACAGTTTGAATCTACCCAGAGGAGTTGTTACAGAGCTCCATGAGAAGGAGATGTTAAATTACTGTGCCATCAGGAAAACATTTTTTGAAGGAATTCAGAAATACCTGAAATAAAATGCAAACTAATCCTAATTTTCTGCCAATTTGTAACGCTTTAAAAATTGCAGTTTAACTTTGAGTGGGCCAAATATCCTTGCAGATCTTACATGACACGTTTATGTCCTAACTATGTTTTGGAAAAGAACAGAGTCATTTGCATTTTTCTTGTCTTTGGTACAGAAACTTTTTGCTTGAGATTGTGTCTTGCTGCACTTAAAGTGGTGTTCAGTGTTCACTGAATTATGCAAATATAACCTCCTTTCTTAGAATTGATGTATTAGACTAGGTTATATTTTGTTTTTCTTGATGCCAGGATTGTGGCAAGACACAATTAATGCTAAAGCATGGTTTGTGCTTTTCACAGGTGCTTGATGTTTTGTAGTCATAGTAATTGTTTTCCCTGAAGTACAATAGAAATTAATATTTAATGCTATCACACATAGCTACTTAATGTTATAAAGACTCCTTGGAATTGCTTATCACGTTTGGATTGGTTGAAATAAAATGATAGTTTTAGCTGATAAAGATAAAGGCACTACTTCAGAGAAAGTGCATTATTTTTTTCTAGATATAAATCCTCAACATAAAGAACTGAAATTAAAGTATTATTTAAACTTCATTTGTTTTGTCACTTGTCTAATATTGTCCTGAAATGCAGTTTTGTATATCCATGGAATCCTGGCCTCTTAAATTCCTGTAGGAGTTACCTTTCAGTGAAAGCCATTGGAAAATTGTGAACAAAAGAGGCAAAAGAAAATGCTTCACTTAACAGGTGAACTTTTGCTCTTAAATTGCTACTGCTTTGTCTCAAAACAAGCAGTAGCTGATAAAGGTAACTACTTGTGATTTGGTAGTAACAAGCTAAAGTTTTAAAAATACAGTTTTGATAGTCTAAAGAGCGAAAGATCCATGTGAGGAAAAGATGGTTTTTTCCATGGGAACCATATAATAAGCATTTATTTAAAAAGGGAAATTTATTATTTACTAATTTGGGGAGGGGGGGTAGATTTGGGGTTTTTTTAAAAAAAAAAAAAAAGGTAGAGTTTTTGTTCATGCAATCATAAGGTGCTTTGTATTTTTATAGTCTTTGCTGCTCCTAGCTTACCTCATAAGGAATGGATCAGAGCGTGTTGTTACAAGTGCCAGAGAACACATTTATGATTTGCGATCCCTGGAAAATTACCACTTTGTAGGTGAGCAATAGAAAAATCTTATAAGCAAATTAAAACAGTAGTTGGAGTTGTCAGTCACCTGAACCAGCTTAGAAGCTTCCCCAGTCTAATTAAAATGTGACTGTTGCCAGTTGTGTGAAGAGTGCAGAATCCAAGACGTGGGGCCCTAGAGTATTAATTAGTGAAGACAAGAACTTGCAGAAAAGACTGGCTAATAACAACAGAACCAACACAACATGAGTGTTGGGGTTTATATTAAAATATGCACTAGAGACTGGTCCCCTGTGGTGTCCGTAAAGGAATAGCTTTAATCATATGGGAAGAAAAGGTTAGAGCTCCAAAACACACACATCTGTTTGAAGCTGGGGTTTTTTCCTCCCACCAAATAATATTTACAGTGCAAAGGCAGCAAGGCCAGTGTGTGTTTTGAATGTGAAAAAGGCTGGAAAGGAGCACATTTAGCTTATAGTACTTCCCAACTGAAAGCAGTCAGTTTTGCCATGAGGCTGAGTTCTTGCAATGAAACTTGAAAAACTGTGCTAAAAAGACTGAGGAAAAAGGGTGATGTTTTGAGGGGTTAAAATTGTTCAAGTGGAGAATACAAGTTCTGTCTCGGTCTTTGTTAATCTCTCCTGTGCTTAAGTACACCATTCACTGCAAACTCATTTATCAAATTTTGTGTTAATTGGTCCCTTTTAAGCAGATGCAGTGGACCTCACGCAGTAGCCATGAAATCTTTGACCACTGTATTTAAGATTCCAATTTTTTTAGCAATTTGGTGTTCAATATTGCTGCTTCTTACTTATTATTTTCCTTTTTTCCTCCCATCCTGCATCCATCACCTCTGTCCTGCATTACCAGATGAGAATGGCAAAGACCAGGGGATAAACATCCGCCAGAAGGTGAAAGAAATGGTTGAGTTTGCTCAAGATGACGATCGGCTTCGGGAAGAGAGGAAGAAAGCAAAGAAGAACAAAGACAAATACATTGGGGTGTCCTCGGACAGTGTCGGAGGGTTCAGATACAGTGAGTACTGGGCTGCCTTGGGCAAGGATTGCCTCCACTTCTGCTTTCCCAAATAATACTGTTTGGACCTTTGAAATACATCTGTGGATTTTCTGCATGTTTCCTGGGGTCTGTCAGATCTGACTTTAGATATAGGCACCAAGTACCTTTCCCCTTGCTCCCAGCCCCTGCCATAGTGTGTAGCAGGGATCTGAGCTTGCACTGGAGTTTCCATGTTATGTATCCCAGCATGCCATCCATGATCCAGCTGCCAGTCTGTGTTTTCTTTGGCCTCAGTAAGTCCTTGGCTGCTTTCGGCAAGGGATGAGTACCAAAGTCCCAATGGCACAGGGCTCTGGTTTGCTGGAGTTGGTGAGTTCTTTGAGAGAAGGGTTTGCTGTCAGAGCTCAGCAGTAGCTGTGCAAGGCTTAAACTTCACCTCTTTGTGTCTGATGCTTGCTGGTTTTTTTACTCTTCTTATCTGTGAGCCTTCAACTTAGATTTGTTCCCTCCTGTTTTTGATGGGTTGCTTCTCCATTCTCCCTTTTTCTCATATGCAGAATAGTTGAAAATCTTAATCTCCAAGGCAGAGTATTTCTTGGTTTATTACATTCCTTTAGGCTTTTGCTACCTGCTTGGAATTCTGGTGATTCTCTTTTTAGGAAATACTTATGAGTCACTGTATTTGTACTTTGAGTACATGCCCCTCTGTTCTTTCACTGAGCTTATCTTTTGACTACTCTGTGCAGAGTCGTGATCTTGTAGGCTGGGTAGAAGCCTTTCTCCATGTGCTCTTTAGGTATCATTCAGGTTTTTTAATTTAAAGGTCTAGTGTCTTTGTCTTATATGTAATTTTTGTGCTAAAGGGTTTTGAATTATTCCTTCATTTGTTGAGTAAAGTTAAAAAAAAAAAACAACCTTTCTAGCAGTGCGGAACAAACCCTTCCCAGGCGAGATTTCGAATCAAAAAGATTCTAGTTATTTAAATACAAAGTGCTTGTATTCAGATTTTTCCTTAGTTTGTTTCGTCCTGAAAATACTGAACTCTTAGTTAGTGTCTGTTTTAATTTTAAAATTTTTACTGTGCTGGCAAACCCCTCTAAAGGAATCCGCATTAAAATGCTTGAGAGCCTGACATAAACTGAAATAAGGCCATTTTATTCTCCTGCAAAATTTAACAGCAGTGCATTTCTGAGCAGTGTCTCCTTTTCTGTTGATAAAGATCTCCCTGAGTATCGATGGATTTGTAGCAGGTTCTCTACTGGAAAAGTTTTATAGATCTAAACAAATATCTTTGGAGACTTGCACCTATGTCTTTACTAAGAAAATACACCCTATATGATATGAAGTTATCAGACAGGTATAATTCAAATTTTGCACCTTGTAGTGCTGGAATCCATCATTTCCTTTTTATTAAAATGGCTTAATTGAATACAACTTGAACTTTACATGAGCTGCAATATCATTTGTATGTAACTTGAAGTAGTGATTATTTCACTGTCCTTCCTTTCTGCTACTCAATTTCACTCAGCCAAAGTAAAAAAAAAAAAAAAAAATTATTAATGTTTCGCATTTTTAAAAGATGTGCAAAAATGGCTTGTTTCATGTGTGTGATAGCCCAGAATATAAAATGTTTGCCTAAAAATGTTGTCTAGAAACTGAGCTGGTTTGGTTTGCTTTCTACCCTTTTATTTTGAGCAGAAGATCTGATATAAGATCACAATACAAGATAAAGTGTGCAGTGCTTAGTAGTCAAGTCTTTGTTAAAATGTTGGTTTTTTCATTTGAATTAAACTGAAGTTGGCTGTGTGTGTATAAATAAACAAGACTTTAGTGTTTTAGACTGCCTTGATGTGATTGTGTACAACAAATGTGCTTATTTCAAGTAAAACTGGCAGCTGTTTGTTATCTAAGATACCTGTATGGAGGTCTGGAATACTAAATTAGAAGAAAAAGTTTTTGATTTCTTGATAATAGTGTTCAGTAAAGATGTTCAGGGTATTCAGTGGCCCCTGAAAAGATCAGTTGCTTTACTGCTTTTTCTTTTTCCATCTCTTTTAAAAAGTTTTTTTAATTGCTAAGTGTGGAAAGTGAAAAGTTATTATGTACATTCTTTCAATATTCTGGTGCTATGTTTTTGTGTATTAATGGCAGCGTATAAAAGCCCCAGTGATTTACCTGTGCTCACACAGCTTGGCCGGGAATGGAGCATCCTGCACTAAGGGGCTGTTCCAGAAGTGCCGTGTCCCCTTCCTGATCAGCTGCTTCTGCAGCCAGGGCTGCTTGTGCCTCTGCTGCTTCTCCAGCAGAGCCCAACAGCGTCCTGATGTGCTGTGCGTTGAGATTGTGTCATTGTCATAAACAAAAGTCCTTGAGTCTTCGTTCCTGCCACTTGATGGGCATTCCATGCTGTGCTTGCTGTAATAGAGTTGATTCAGCACTGAGGGAACTTTCAGTTTGCTTTGTTAACTTGTACAGCTCGTGTGTGTAGGGCAGGGGGGCTCGAGAGGGATTCCAGAAAGACCACAGGCAGTTTTTTTGGTCTCTTTAATATTTATCTTTGTCTTACCAGGTGAAAGATACGATCCTGAGCCCAAGTCCAAATGGGACGAGGAATGGGATAAAAAGTCAGCTTTTCCTTTCAGTGATAAGTTAGGGGAGCTCAGTGACAAGATTGGCAGCACGATCGATGACACCATCAGCAAGTTCCGAAGGAAAGATAGAGAAGACTCTCCAGAAAGGTGCAGGTACTGGAGTTATTTTAACCCGAATTTATCTGTGAGATTGCTCTTAGAAAGCAGTTTGGGGTTGCTGGATGTGAGTTACAATCTCCTGCCATTCTTTTTGTCTGTAGGAAGCACTTTTGGGTTCAGTACCTGCTTCCTGGGCTTCTGCAGGTCCCCCTGGCCTTGGGGAACAATGTGGCTCTGGCAGTAGTTAACAGCTCCTGGCTGCCTTCCATCACTGCCCCAGCTGCTGGCAAAGCAGGGAATTTGGCTGAAATTTCCTCAGCTTTTCCTTGTCTCAGCAATTCAGTGCTCATATGCCAGTGTACTGAAGGCTGCCACTTAATGCTACACACACTCTGAATGCTGGAGTGCCAAGGAAGAAAATTGAAATTGCTTAGACCTGCTTTGACACAGTGCTGCTTCCCTGAGCTGATCTCAGGAAGAACAGCCTGCAGGTGATTTCTTAAAAAAAAAAAGTTAATTTCAGTTGAGGCTTTTCAAGAAAATTCTTGTATTTTACATCTGGTCATTAAATTTTTTCAGTAAGGGAGAAAATCTACCCTGCTTTGGCTACAGAAAGAACTTTACATCTGTCGCACTTCAACAGGTGCATTGAATTTAATTATCTGGAGATCAAGTTCGTGCTTAACAGCATCTGAAATGGCTGTAGAGAAAGTGCCCAAGTATATTGAAATGATTCCCTTTTGGGAAACAACTGAAAATTCAAATTTGCACTGAGATTTTGATTAATATTTTTTACAAGAATATCTTTAGATAATCACACATGTATATGAATACGAAAATGCACATGCACACATCTGTATGCTGCAAAACTAAAGCAGTTTTGCACAGAAACAAAAAATAATAATAATAATGATGGTAGCATTTCTGGGGGAAAGCCCATGTGGTCTTCTTGCTGGGGCATTAATAAATCATAAAACTGGTATTCTTTGCACACATCAAGGTTCCCTCTTAGAACTTAATACCAATGGACTACAAAGAGAAGGGATCAGAAGAAAAGCAAACAATTTCACATGTAACAATGGTACATTTCTGTGTGCTTTTCTGTACTTACCTTTCAAAAGCAACTTGTCCCATGATGTCTGCAGAGCTCACCAGCCACGTTTCACATAGGGGATGTACAGTAAACTTTTTTGTTTTTAATCTTAGTTCCTTTGTTTTATTTCTGAATGGCTCCCGTCTCCTACTTGTGCTGGATAAAGTCTTGTATTTTTCAGTGATGTGGACAGTCCTTTTTGAAGTCTAATCTTTGGCAAAAGCAGCTTATTTTGATGACTTCTCCACTGTACATCTCTACCCCAAGTTATACTGCTCTTTTTCTCTGGCTAATATTATATTTTTCATTTTTGCTTTGCTCTTGTAGCCCTTGTCTCTTCTGTTTGATTTTTCTCCTATTTTTTTTTTTTTGTCTGTGTCAGGTGGGGTATTTGTCTCAAAATTTATAAAAGTGATAAACTTCGGACTCGAAATAAAAGGAGGAATTTTTGAGACATACGTGAGCAAAGCCAGTTTGGTGCTTGCAGGTTATTCTGCTGTAAGAAGGAATCCAGGTTACAGCATTTCAGCTTCTCTAACATTGTGTCAAATCCCAGCCTGGAATTTCCTTTTCTCTTCTCTTGGCATGGGGATCAGATACCATGGAAGGGATTTTATCCAAGGGTTTGAATGAAGGGGTTTGTTTCTACAGAAGGCATCAGAGGATGTAAGAAGATTGAACTGAAGGTTATAGAATGTCTGTTTTTATCCTTAAAGATACTGTAAATACATGCCTTAGTTCATGCTCTATTAGCAAAATACTATATTTAAGTATTAAAACTGAAGGTGGCATGAAATTTTAATTATCGTATAACTTAGGCTCAAAATAACATTCTCTTGTAAATGCCTCATGAAATCTCTGCATTTGTGTTTTCACACTTCAGGAATTTTTTTGTAGAGAAAAGTGCCAAAAATGTACTGGCTTATTTGTAGCCTGCTGCCATAGAATAACAATTAAGTTGCCATTTCACTTGGAAAAGTGACTAAATGGTGATGCTCGCTCAGCTGGCAAACGTGCTGTTATGTTCTATTGTTTCTGTCTTACTAACTTTATAAACCATTATTGCTTGAGTACTGTAAAGCCAATAAAAGCCTTGAAGCACAAAGAATAAATGTGTCTTACACATCTTACCTGTGGCCAATGAAATTTGGCAGACATGGTCTTCACACACCAGAAGAACTTGGCCAAACTTGTGGATTTCTGACTTGCAAAACCAGTAGTTTGCATAGATGGAAAAAAATACTTGAAGGAAATAAGAACTTTACCAGAGAGCTAAATGGTACAAAATGTTGAGTGTACAGTAGATTTCAGTGCAACTGCTTTACTCAGTGAGCTCTGAGAAGCCAAGTCTGCTGCTTTCTTTTTTTTTTTTTTTTAATTTAGATGAAAAATTCTAGCAGTGTTGTGGGGCAAATGGATTCTTTTTTCCAGTAATATATCCCTGTGCAAGTAGTGAAGACCACAAGCAATACCCCCTGGGGTAGCAAAGCCTCTGGTTTTCTTTCTTAGTGCTTGTTAGTTCTTAGGTGAATAAACCATTTGCTGCCCTGAGTCCAGCACTGCACACTGAAAATCTGGTTTCTGAGTTACCTGCAGACACACAGAGGTGCTTCTGAAACACTGCATTTTTTTCCTAAGAATTATTAAAACTGTTAGTCTTTGTTTCTCCAGTACTCAGAAAGGTTGGTGCACGTAACAGAATAGAAAGGAAGCAAAGCTTCCAGTACTCCTATAAAAGGAAGCAACAGCCATGTTTAAAGGCAACTTGTATCTAAAGAATGACTTTTGTAGTGGAATGTAATTCAGATTCACTAAAGTCTCAGTAAACTGTTTTTGTTTTCTTAAAGGTTGTTAAAAAAACCCCTCACTATAGAAAACTTAAGGCAAAGGAAAAAAACGTGTGTCCATACTTTGATTTCTCAAAGTTGTAGTGATATACTTTCTTTGAAGAAGTTTTTAATTATTTGGTACACTGCTATAATTTTATTTTTAAGTTCTCTCTGCAATTCTCAGATGAAGCACTGCAGTTTCACTGAGCACACTAAACACACTTAGAGCGAACATTAATCTGTAATTTTTTTTTTTGTTAATGTGGCCATTAAAGAAAAGTAAAAAATGGGTCTCCTGAGAGAGTTTGGAAGCAGTACAGGTTGTCATAGAAAATTGAGTCTTGTACTATTTATTCTCCTTTCTGGCATATATGTTTAATTTCTTTCCTCAGAGCCTTTAGCCATTTATTTTGCTGTATATCACCAAAGACTGACTTTTTCCATTCTTGCATTAGTGAGATTGATCTATGGCAGTTCTGTATCAATCCCTCCACTGATCAGACTTTGCTTGTCTCAGCCCACAGAACATTCTTGGACTCAGTAGTGTGGACATGAAATGCATTGCAGGTATTCAATACCATACATGGAGAGACTGAGCCTTAGTTGTGTTGGCCTGGTCTTGGATGCTTCCAGCAGCATCCTCCACCCTGCTCCAGGGCTTTTGGGATGGATGCCCCGTGTACACCATGATGATGTGCAGGTCTCCTTGCTCTGGGGGCCCCTGTTGAAATCCTGGTGTCACAAATGGAAGTGTGCCTGCGGTCCCCTCTGGGGGTTCGTGCACACAGGTGGGGCAGCAGGGCGGTGCTCACACGGCAGGGTTGAAGTGCTTTGGGAACATAAAGTTAAATGATGCTGTTTGAGCTTCCTGATCTGTGAAAGGCTGGCTCAAGCCAAGGCCAGGAGGTGCTGGTTGGCCAGCAGCTGTGAAATTTATCTTTTTAACAGTAAAAGATGGAAAAAGGGAGTGAGTATTTGTGTTCAGTGATGTTACTGAACTGAGCCATCCCCGGTGGCCAGCAGGTGACATGCACAGAGGAGGTGGCACACGTGCACCGTGTTCCCAAGAAGCCCACCATTGTTAGCAGAGAACAAAGGCTCCCCCCCAGAGTATATTGCAGTTACTGTCACATTCCTTCTGACAAAGGGACAGCCTTTCTTAAATTTTTCAGTTTTAGTATTCTAATGCATTATTAAAATATAAAACCCTTCCACTTTCAACTCTGTTGCTAAGGGAATTACGATTTCAAAATACGTTCCAATGTATTTAAGCTTTCTCTACAGCAATTCTCACTGTTACATGCAAATCCTGATGGTAACAGGCAACATGACTGGTGGTGGGGCCAATTACTTTCTTTGTGAAAGGCTTAAAATACAAAAGTAGAAAATGTAACAAATGAGTCAAATAGTATGCAGCAACATCTAAAAAGTTTTTGCCTAAAAGGGTGACATTTTTATTCTTTTACATTTGGAGAACAACAGTGTGTGCTCTGATAATGGTAATATTGCACTGCATAATTCTGTAAGCATTCCTTTCCCATCTTTATCTTAAAGAATATGAAAGCCTGTTTCTCTGGAAAAGGAAATGAGCTGAAATACAAATGGAGTTGTTCAAACCCAAAAGACAGTACAGGATGTGGTTCATTGCTTTCTGTCTCTTGGTGTAAGTACTGAGCACACCTGCCAACTTAACTTTCTGTTGCTGAAGTGTTACATAATGTGCGGGGGAGTTCCTGTCAGAAGGTAATTCCATGTACTGGATTTAAACACTGATTTCCTATTATCCTCTGTCGTGGACTTGCAGTTCATGTTTAACAAAATAACCTGTTTTTCTCCACTGCTTCTGTACAACAGGTGCAATGCTGTGTGATGTGATGTGTTATGTAAGGGTGAAAGGGTTCCTCTCTCAAATGGAGGAAAAAGCAGCATTTTTATTATGAACTGTTGCTACAAGAAACTGCAGTAACCAAAACTCTGGTGGCTTAAACCAAATGTCCACTCAAGGAACAGAAGAGTCCATCACAAATGCTATGCTATCACTTTTGTTTTTCTAGTGACAGTGATGAGGAAAAATCAAGAAGAGGCAAATCTCCCAAAGCTGAATTTAAAGATGAGGAGGAGACTGTGACAACAAAACACATTCATATTGCACAAGCTACAGAAATTACCACCATCAGACAGAAACGCTCAGCAAATCCTTCAAAAACCATTGACTTGGGAGCAGCAGCTCATTACACAGGAGATAAAGCAAGTCCAGAACAGAACTCTGCTGCTCATCCTGCACAGCCTACGACAAAGGTGAGACAGCAGGACAACACAATGTCATTTTGGAAGCTGTTTTCTTCTAACCTCTAAGATGCTTTTCTGCTTTAGGGTAGAATGTTTGTTATGCAGCCTTCAAGGGCACTGTTTTATCAAAAATGTTTAGTTGGACTTACCAAAGTCTGTGGAACAGTATAATTGTAATTGTGATTGCTTTAAGGTGTAGAATTTTTTAAATAGTCATTAGCATGTTGTGCTCTCTTCAGGACAGCAAAGAGAATTTTGGCCTGAAGTGTGAAAGATTCTGAGAAGCTGCACACTTACTGAAAACTTACCAAATTCTTCAGTTACAAAAAACTATGAGCCTTTAGATTTTCAGTATTTGATTTCACATTTAGCCACGTGATTGTTGGCTTTAAAGACAAATCTGTTATCTCTTCAAAGTAAAAGCAAATAAAATCCTTCAAAACCCCAGAAAACTTCTTAATGTCACTTGAGTAATGACACCATGAGTTGAGATCTGGTGTAATTTCTTCTCCAGGCTGCTGTCCCCTCTGGCAGCAAGTCCTCTAACGACCTGGTGGACCTGTTGTTTGATGGAGCCAGCCAGCCAGCTTCCACAGGTAGGTTTGGGATCTATTCCAGTTCTGTGGAGAAGCTTGTTTGTTGCTAGAATAAAGTAGATAAATTGAGAAATTAATACTTGAAAAAATGCAGAACTGTCTAGGAAGAACCTATTGTAGCAAGGTACTGTGTCTGCTATTGCATGGGACTAATAAATGTTAGCAGCACAAAGATTAACTGTAAGATCAGTCTGTCAGAAACTGTGTATGTAATGCAGTTATTTATAATTAACTCTAAAAGCAAGTGCAATCCATTCATATTCAAGCATTTCTCATAGTGCAATTCAAAGGCTGGGCAGGTGGAGATGGATAATCTTCATGCAAGCTTTCATCTGAGGTATATGGCAAACGTGGTTTTTTGTCTTATTTTCTCTTGGCACTTGGTTGATCCGAACCCTAGCACCAAAAAGAAATTGCTACCTAAAAGTGAAATTACTCATTTTAAAACACATCTCCCTAAGTGTGTAGCAAATCTGTTATCCTTCACAGGGATTTACCCTTATGCTCCCAAAATGCAGATTCATTTTAGGAGTGTGTTAAATTTCAGTGCACTGCTATGGGATTGATAGAAGAGTTCAGAGGATTGGTGCTTTGCTTTTCAAAACCTAAGACTTTAAATTTAGACTTGTTATTGTGCTTACAGGTTCCTGGTATCAGTGGGTTTGTGGTGACATGGAATAGGAAAAGAACTTCTGTGCACATGTGGTCTGATGGCACAGCTGGGAGAGAGTGAACTGTAACATGAGACCACTTTGAGCAGCAGCTAGAATACGAGCATTTCTTAGAGAGAAACTTTCAGAGACCTTCCCACTGCAAATGAGGAATGTCCCCTGATGGGCAGGATCCTGCTGGCACTGCGGAGGGCTGCGTGTATCTCGCTGAGCCGAGGGTCCGCTGGGCCCTTGCTTTAAATACAGGGAGAAATGACAGAGGCTGCACCAAGAGACGGCAGTTCCGAGTGGCTGGAGGCCAGAGTGGGGCCTTGTGGCTGCAGGACTGCTCTTGCTCACCCCTCCCTGAAGCTACACCGCTGCTGGGGGTGTTGTGGGGGGAACTCCTGTAAGGTGTCACACCAGGGATTGGGTTGTCCTGTGTGAGCAAAGCCAGTACCGTGACCCCTCTGTGTGAGCATTCCTTTCATCCCTACCCTACCTCTGCAAGTGTTTAATACACTATAAAATCGATCAAAACTCTACTGCAGGGGAGGGAAACTGTCATGGTAGTTTAGTATCAGACATCTGTCTTAGTCTTTTCTTTCATATTTTTGGTAGATCTTTAAAACTTTGCTCACTTTTATTTTTGGGGAAGTAGACAGTGTTTCATGTCTGTTCTGAAATGTGTTAATTCCTAGAGATTAAGAAATACAAGTCATTTCATGTGTCTGTTTTTATGCACAAATGTGTAAATTTAAGGAACAATTTTGTTCAATTTCCTATTTTTTAATTTCACATACAAAGGGGTTCATTGTACACCAGAGTTACCACAGTTCCATGAAAGTTTAAGATCCTGGCTCAGAACCACTATCCCAAGTCAATACTGATTTTTTTTCTATCCAATTCTTATGGCAGAAGGCATTGGAACCTTTTTTGTTTTATTTATATACAATGTGTATGTTTTTATAAAAATAAGATCTCATTGAGAATAGATGTTTCCACTTCAAAGTGAACCTGCCCATATTTCAAACAGAACTATGGCAGCTTCTGTATTACAGTGTATTTAAATCTTTCATCAGTTTGGCCCTTTGCTGTAGAAAGCCTTTTTTCTTTTTTTTTTTTTTTTTAATCTTTTTTCCTCCTTTTTCCAAAGCAGCATTTAGAAATGGTGCTGAGAAGAGGCACGTTACCAGCTGGTCCTGCTAAATAACCTCTGCTGACCCGAGCAGGCAGATGGAAAGGGTTCATTTGTAGTGACAGATCTCGCATGGGAATCTTTGAGGCTTGCTCACGTTGAGAAGATTAGCACTGTCCTTCACGTGCAGGTCACTCGTTATGACCGCTGCTCCTTGCAGCACAGGGTGTGGGAACATTCCCAGTGTCAGGCAAGGCAGAGGGAAAGGGTCAAATGCAGCCTTTGATGTGTCCTGTGAAGGAACTGGCAGGGAAGTGATGTGAATTCAGGGAACTCGGGGTTTGCTTATCTGTGTATTTTCAGGTGCAGAGATGTGAAAGGGTTGATTGGGCTCAGTGTTACTCTTTACTGGAGCAACACAGTTTGTATGTGAGGGGGTGCTTGGTTGCCATAAATGAGGAGGTGTAAAATCCCTGGTTAGACCTGCTGGGAGGATTTTTTGGTGTTACTGGAGCTCAGGTTCCTTAACCTTTCTTTAGAGAGTTACTGCATCCAGCCTAATCTCTGTCACCTCTATCTGAAACTCAGTTTCACTTGAAAACAGGCAAGAGACAGGGAGGAAAAGTTAAACTTGACTGAAAATGTTAAGAGGTTATTTCGGGTTTGAACCTACTTCTGTTTTTAAAGTTAAATTAATCCCTAGGCACTGTCAGGCAGCCCAAGGATAATGGGTGTAGCAGGGAGCATTGATTTTTATTTTTTGCTTTGAGCATGTGGTCAGGAGTGTGTCATCTGTGTTGCTCATTCAGCATATAAACTCTCAAACCATTAACCTGTTCTGAACTCTGCGAGCACATATGTGGGGAAAAAATTACTTGAAAATGTTCATTGCAGTAGACAGGGTAAACAGGATCAGATCAGGTTTTTAGTTTGATATTTCTCCGTCCCTTTTTCATTCTCAGTCAGAATAAAACTGGTGTATAAACACAGGTGAGGTGCTTATTAGATCACTTCAGAATTTGTGTTGAAGGAATTTCTTAACTTGGTGTGAAGTCCTCTCCCTCTTGCAAAGGTGTTAAAAGAGTTTCAGTAGTTCTGTGTCTGAAAATTCAGAGACCATCCTTGCATCCTCTGCTCATGTTTTATATCCTGCACCGCACGCTCAGCAAGAAGACATTTCCCCTTGGAAGAACAGTCGCCTTGCTGGCAACGTCTACAGTAAAATAACATTAAAAAGAAATACAAGTACACATGTATTAGGAAGTGAATGGTTCCTTTTATTACTGCTGGCCATTTATTAAAAAGGAGATGGTTCTGGTTTAATTAACCCAGTTGAGAGTAGCAGATGGGGCAGAATGTCTTGCAGCGATAAGACAATTCCGAAATGGTACCAGATGTTGGAAGCTGTCCCTGGTGGTGTTTGAGTGCAGCACAGATGTTCCAGTCCCACCTGGCTGCCTCCTAAGCACTGCAGGCTAAGCAGCTGTGATGTAACCTATATAATGTACGCAGAACACTAAAAGCAAAATAATTGAACTGCTGCAGCTTCTTCTGAGGGTGAGACTGCTTGGAGGTGAAATCTTTGAGGACAAACAAACAAGGTCAACTTCTCGGCTTCCTCTGGTCAGTGGAATCCCTGCATAAAAGCAGTACCAACCATAACTGGGTGGTTTTTGTAACTTTTCTGAGTTTATTTTAAAAATCAGCTTTACAGTATGGTTCTTAAATCTTCTGCTTTTATACCTTGGCCATATCTTTTTTAGTGAAAAATTGTTACTATGCTGTATTCAAAAGTTAATAATTTATATGCTGTATACAAATGTCTAGTTGGAAAACTTAATGTTCTTGCTGTAGAAGGGAAGCAAACTTATAAAAAAATGAACACAAATGCAAGCTCTGTCCTTGAAATCCCAATTCAAGAGCATTGCAGAATCATTCATGCTTTAAGTAACACAAAAACTAAATATAAGGTGACATGTAATTTTTCATAGGAAGCATAATAAATTAACTTTTATACAATAAGGATATTTGGCCTTTTTATATTATGTTTCCAAATTTTTAATTTTATGAAGTGCCAAACTGGTAGCATCACTCCCTAGCTAAAAACTTGTTCATCTTTTTAGTATCTCTGAATTTATTTTTAGAGATGACAAAAACTTGCGTGTTTTAGTTCTTCCCTGGGAAAACAAAACTGCAAGACCTGCAAGGCAGTTGGAAATAATCCAGTTTATTGTTGCTCAGGCTTGTATAAACACAGTGTGGGGATGAACAGGAAAACAGAGCCGACTTAGGGAGCAGAATCAATAAATCCATCGTGTCAAGTACAGAACAGCTTTTCTTCATAAATCCCACATGCAGTTGTTGCAATGGATCTTTGCACAATCCTGTAACAGCTTTTGGCTTCCCTCTGTTTCTAGGTGGATCAAGTGACCCATTTGGAGGATTTGCTGATTTTAGTTCACCTGCTGCTTCAGCAAGTTTCCCATCGTCTCAAGGTAGGATTGATTTAGGGATTGCAGTGCTGTTGAGGGTGGAAGGAGGGCAAGAGATGCCGTGTGGCATTATTGAAAGTCCCTTCCCTTTCAGGGTAAACTGTGTGTGTGTAGCTGGACCACAAGTGCTCTGGGAGGAAGGAAGATGCAGCGTGGCTCAGTGCATGTGCAGACATTTTAGCTGCAGACAGACAAGCTTATCAGGAGACATGGCCACCATCTGAAAAGGTTTCCCTTAAAATTGGACTGGAAAACAATAAAACATTCTTGGAAACCGCCTAAAGTGATCCATTTTCCTTTGGTGGAATTTTGTGGGAACCTACAGGGCTGCAGACGGCCCTGGAGTAGGGAGAGCTGGCTGGCTGTCCTTTGTGAAGTTAATTTGAGCGGGAGCGTTGTTTGTGACTGGGGGTTCTCAGCCAGGGTGCAGGATCCAGTACAAAATGAGGGAAGAACAGCAAAGAGGCTGAGCAGCAAATCTCCCTGGGAGCCAGCTTCTAGTGAGCATGTTTACATCTCTTCCTTTATTTTGCTGTGTTGGGAAGGCTCTGCTGGGCATGGGTTAGTTAATACACCTTCGGTTTACTTGGTAGGAAGGAACTGCTCTGTGTTTTTGCAGGCTTTCGCAGTCAAACCCAAGTTGTTTTGCAAACACAAAGCTGCCTACTATGCAAATAACTCCTGTGTTAATACAGCCTAAATTGATACAATCCTTTATCTGCATTAACATGATTAATCTATTCCAATCACCATTATGCAAGGGACAAGGAGTCCTGTGAAATGATTAATCATTCCTGAACAGTGTAAGCCCCTCCAGAAATCTTTTCCTTCTTGATTAATCATCTTTGAAGTCCTACTGAAGGGGCAAAACCTTCTCCCTTTTACCCCCACTTCCATTATTGGTGCTCAGTGCACAGGTCTGAACACAGAAGGAGCACACTCAGCATTTACTTATCTATCAAGAATATTTAAAGTAGGTTTTAATTTTTAATATGTAATACTAATTGAAACATTCTAATATAGTGCCTCTTTGTGAGGAGGATCAAAGCAAATGTTCTAGTAAGGCCCTGAGCTAATGAATGTTAGCCCACTTCATGCACTGAAGTTGTTGGCGATACTTGGATTTTGTGAACAAATTTACTCTTCTACTATTCTTTAAATTGTAATGTGTTGGTAAAGAGAGATGACTAAAGGTTGAAGGTGTGTGTTGATAAATATTTACACAAAGTGTAAAAGACTGCTGCAGTTACCCATGAGTGGGTGGAATACATTATGGAAGCAGCCATTGGATAGGGCAGGAAATAGAAACTGGCCCTGGATTCATCTGCCCCAGCTCTACGTGTTTGAGTCTTTGTTCACTGAGCTCAAGAAATCCGAGAGATGATTTAAATGTTCACCAGCACTCAAAGTTCATTTCGTGCCAGTGCTGTTGTTTGTGATGTAGCGGAAGTACCAAAAGTGAATCAGTGAGTGGATCAGAAAGCTGAGCTGGCCAGTGGCCCAAGCTTGGAGTGTGATTCACTGTGTAGCCTGTGAGATGTTTAAATGGTGTTGCTTTATATTCAGCATCTTCTGCAAATGTTGTTTTTAAGCTTTTCTTCCCCCATCACTGCTGTGAAGCAGCACTTTCCCTGTTAATAGGGAAACACGTGTTTTGAGGGAGGGAACATCTCCTCCTGTTTGACTCCAAGGTTTGACACGCTCTCAGTTCACTGGTTTGTGTCACAACATCTGTGATGCTGAAGAGGTGCCCTTGCAGGTGTCTACAAACAGCTCGTGCTGTTGGCTCTGCCTTCACAGAGAGATACAGAGAGAGCTCCGAGTTCTGCGTTCTGATTTAAACACTTGTCTCCAAAAACCTCATCTGTTGAAATGGAACAGTGTTAAAGTGATGAAGTGCAAGAGTTCAGCAAAGCTGCTGCTGAGAGAAATGATTGGTCCAAGGTTGAATTTCTGCTTCAAATCAAGGCATTTAGTTCAGGAATCAAATTTAGAAACCCTAATGTGTTTTACATGAGCACTTCATGGATGGGAGGTGCTTATTCGTTATCACCTCAAGTAAGCATTCCCTGGCAACCTGCTCTCAAAATGTTGGGTTTTATTCCCCTCAGTGTGGTTTTATACAAAAAGCTACAGTTGTATACAACCAAATTTGGATGTAATTGTCTTTATCATGATGGAATTTGCTTATTCAGTGGCTTGTTCCTGGCAACTGCTCTCTCTGCAAATACCAGAATGTCAAGACAAAAAGTTGATAAATATTATCCAAGTTCTCAGTATTGTTCTGACTGTGGTCTCCAGTCTACTCCAAGTTATGTTCCAGTTGTACTTCAACTGAAGCAAACCTGTCCCTGCTTGCCTGGCATCCACAGGTGACATCTTATCAAACATCTTCTACTTTCTGTGTACGGGTGTTTCATATTTCCTTTCGTACCTTGTTAAAATTGTTGGAATATTCATGAGAGGGAATGATGTCCAGATGGAGGTTCTACCTGCAGATGTTAATCTGGACGGACACAGATCAGCTCTCATTTGTTTCAGTTCATGGAATATGGCATTTGCACAGTGCCTTTCTCTAAGTCTTGTCTTTCTTCTCTGTCTTCCTTCTTCCCACACTGTTGCCTTTCCTTCAGGTACAGCAGTAAGTGGAAATGGAGACTTTGGTGACTGGAGTGCCTTCAACCAAGCTTCTCCTTGTGCCAGTGCTTCATCTGGAGAGCTCTTCAGCAGCACGGCACAGCAGCCAGCTCTAGAGCTCTTCAGTGGCTCACAGCCAGCTCCGGGCCAGCCTCCAGCTGCTTCCAATTCTATGGATCTTTTTGATTTGATGGGACCCTCTCAGACAACCATGACCTCCTCACAAAGCATGAATTTCTCCATGATGAGTTCCAATTCCGTAGGCGTCAGTTTACCCATGTCCAGGTCACAGGTACGGTGCTCTTGCTACAGTTTGCTAATGACCTTCCTGCCTTCTTAATCACAGCATTGAAAATGAATCCATTCCTCTCCTGGAATGCATTAGACCTGGTCACTCAGATGTGATCAGCATTTTGTCCAAAATGTTTCAATTGCCTCCTAAACAGGCAATTCTGAAGACGAGCTTCATTGCTCTAGGAAGTGTAGCTGCTTTTTTGGAGCAGTTGAGGTTGGTAATGTAAAGTCATTCTCCACAGAACGTTACGGGTTTCCAGCCTCAAGCAGATGGAGGTGAGGACTGGTCTGTTGTCCAAAAGGCAGAAGTGCCTGCTGCACTGGAGAGTGGTTTGGAAACTGTAATGGATCGACTTGGTGTTAGGAGGAAAGAGTCAGCATGTTTGAGTTCAAAACTTGGCTGCTGCTGGTCACTGTCACTCCACACTGACAGGGGATTTGATCTCTGCTTACAAATACCCCTCTAATGTACTGTGGAGCAGCACCTGGCAGCCCTGCTTTGGAAGAGCTAAACTTCATGGCTGCATGGGTTTTTATTGTCTTCTGTGGAAAACCAAACACTTGTTGTTTAGTCCTGTTTCCTACTGATAAATGTTTGAAGTGAATACCAACCGATTTTTCTTTTTTAGCCTCTGCAAAGTGTGAACCCGATGATGCCGAAGCCTAACTCACTTTATAATGCAAGGACAGAGATGGTCCAGAAAAATGCAAGCAAAACTCTACCCTCAACTTGGTCAGATCCCAGTGTAAATATCAGTTTGGACAATTTAGTACCTGGGATGCAGCCTTCCAAACCCCAACAGCCATCACTTAATACCATGATGCAGCAGCAGAGTAAGTGATCATTGCACTGTTTTGTGCACACTGAGCCCTGTCTGTGTTCCATAGGCTGTCCCCGAGATCCAAGTCTTCTGTCCATTACTGTTCTCCTACCTTTAGTCACACTTGTTTTGGAAACTGCTGTGACATTTGTGACACAAGTTCTTTAAATGGAGATTGGTGTGTCAGGAGGCTGTGTCTGTGCAGGTTCTGCTGTAGAGCTTGCACCATTGCTGTATCTTGACTTTGGGCTTCCTAATCTTTAGAACTTCTCTAGACTACTAATTGTTATAAAATGATATTCAGACCTTCTATAGAAGTTTTCTGAGTCTTCACGCAGAAAATAGGGAAACAAGTGCAATAGAATCATTAAGGTTGGAAAAGACCTAAGGGATCAATGAGTCCAACCTGTGACTGATCCCTACCTTATCAACTGGCCCAGAGCCCTGAGTGCCACGTCCAGTCCTTCCTTGGACACCTCCAGGGGTGGGGACTCCAAACCTCCCTGGGCAGCTCCTTCCAATGCCCGGCCACCCTTTCAGTGAAGAAATTCCTCCTGGTGTCCAAATCAGGAAACAGCTGCAGGTCTGGCCCTCGTATCCGTGTTCCCAGCAGTGACCACACAAGCTTCTCCAAATACATGAGCTCCTTCAGTATCACCAGATTCCACTCAGTGATTTTTGTGCTCTCTCTGCTGCAGATACGCAACAACCGATGAATGTCATAACGCAGAACTTCGCAGCCGTGAACCTCAGCACTCAGCCCAGCATGCTGCCCGTGCGAGCCCAGACCAACGCGCTGATGGGAGGGCCCGTGGGGCTGGCAGTGCCCGGCGTGATGTCAGGTGCGATGGGCATGGCCTCCGTGGCACCCGCGCCCATGATGAACCAGGGAATGATAGGCATGAACATGGGAGTGCTGCCCACAGGAATGGGCACGATAGGAATGGGGGTGCCCAGCATGGCTATGACCTCTCTGATTCCTGGGACTGTACAACCCAAGCAAGATGCCTTTGCAAATTTTGCCAATTTTAGCAAATAAAGATTGTAAAATAAATAAACAAAATGAGATTAAAATGAAATAAGTGGGCAGACTGAATGAAGGATTTTTAGCTGCACAAATATAGCCTGGGAAGGGATGGGAAACACTGATCAATACTTTTTTTTTCTTTATCAGTTAAAGTGTCTACATAAAGAACCAAAAGCTATTTTCTAAGTGTTGAAATAACTAGTGTTCAAATTCTGAAGAGGTGAGAGATTCTTCTAAGGAATGTGTTGGATGATTTTGCAAAATAATTTGTATTAAGACCATCAAAAAACCTTTCCTACGTAGAAGAACCAATTTTAACTTTGAGACTTGATGGAAGACTGGATTGGGGACTGGGTAAAAATGTTTGAATCTAATTTTATACTTTTCTTTTTTCTTGAAGAGCTTTGACTTTCTTTTCCCCCTCTCCCTGATCGCTTTGTCATAATTGGATCATTCCTTTTACTACCACTGAGTCCACAATTGTGAAGTCACTCGAGTACTATGATCAGTTTTTTATAAGAATATATATTTTTGTCCAAAAATGGCTTACATACGTGACTATGGCTAATTCAAAGGGACCTGGAATGTATATATACTTTTGCTAATGTTGCAGCCACACTGCTGAACTACCCAAATTTTTATTGTAAAAATCCTCTCCCAGCAATTTGGTGATCAACAGATTTTTGGGGTCTTGACATGCTTCTAATGTTACAACTGATATCCCGTGCAAGTCTGCGAGAAGCTTTATCCAAGACTGCTGGAAGGTTTCCTTTCAGAAAACTCCAGAAAATGCACTTTCTTGGAGTTCTTTTCCAGTGGCACTTGGCATCCTTTGTAGCACCAATGTCCCTAAGAAGCCACTGGTTGAGGGCATCAGCAGCAGGTGAATCACACTTCAGTGATGCAGATCTAGAACCTAACTTAATCCAATGGCATTGGATCCTGACTTTTATACAACACTTGGTGATTCTTTTGTGTAAATATGGCATTAGCAGCTGTGGAATCCAATAGAGAAGTAAAAAAAAAATATATATATTAATAAAGGAGACCTGTAGCAGTCAAAGATTTTACTGATTTACTGAAAGCAAAAGAATGAATTAAGGATTTGGGGGGGGTTGTTTTTCCTTCTGTAATTCTGCATTTAAGTTCACATGAATCAAGATTTTAGAATCTGGAACACAAAGACATTGTTATATTCACAAGCTGGGAATATTGTTAAGAATAAGCACTATACTATAGGTATGAAATTTATTGCCTCCCTTTTCTTATGTTGGATTTCTTTTTTATTATTAAATTGATAAAACTTTGTTTCCATTGTATTCATAATGTTCTGTTATACATAACATTAAAATGTTCATTAAAATCAATGTTGGGCTGCTTTTCCTTTCATTCCATTTGACGTTTATGAGAGCATTTGGGAAAAAAAAATAATTATAATTTGGGCAAAGTAATTTTTATAAATAATTTAAAATTGTTTAATGACTTCTTATCTGAAGCCTTTCCTATCTGGCTCTACCGTTAGGAATTAAAAATGAAGCAGGCAAGATATCCTGACCCGCTCCAGCCTTGCTAATGCTCCATCTACAACATTTCTAATTAGGCAGAAATTCATGTACTTCAGCTAAGTGGTAATGAAAAGTGATTCATTTGCTGAATAAGAGATGAGAGTGAGTGTAATTAGCTGACTGCGGTTTTTAATCTTTCAACAATTCAATGTGTTTAAATTAGTTTCAAAGAATAGGAGCTTTCAAGTGTTGTTACATCAAAGTAATCAAGGCAGGCTTCAACGGCTGAGTAGGAGAGATGGCTCTGGTTCCTGTTCTGAAACCTTTACACTTATTTGGAATAATCATCTCCAAACCCTCTCGTTGGAACAGATGGGAAGGCTCAGACTGGTTCAATGTGTGCAGATGTGGTGGGAAGGAAGCTCCTTCCAGGGCTGGGAGATGGGGGCCAGGGAAAGCTAAACGTGCAGTCAGTGTTGTTGTCCTGTCACGCTGGAGGGGGCAGAGCTTGTCCATCCTCCTTGGAAGGCCTGGGGATGAACAGGATGAGTCTGTTCCTCACGCTGACCTTCTAGGCTGGCTTTGGGCAGTGAAATAGCCAGCTTTGAGTTGAAGGACCATGTCTCTGCTCGGGTTGTTCACATCTCTTCAGAGGAACCCTTGGTTTTGCTTCTAATTGACATTAGTGATAATGAAGCAGATTTGTCAGGGGTTGGACTAACTCCAGCGGAAAGTGTGGTCACTTTGGGGTGGGTCTTTGTGACTGTGCAAATTACATCTTAGTCAAGGGTGCCCTGGCTCAGGGAGCAGCTGTAGGGGTGAACTGATCCCTGTTCATCCCATGGATCAATATCCTCCTGATGAAGCAGGGTGTGTGGAGTGTGAGAAGCAGCTTTGTCAGCCAGCCAGGTCCTCTGCAGGTGCATGAGAACAGAGTCCTTTGAACCAAAATAAACATCAGAAGAGAAACCCTGGAAAGATTCCTTCAGAATGTGGGCCAGGTGCATCCCTGTGCATCTTTTCTGCAGTGATGAGAGCCTGGAAGTTTTTTCTCTGTTCTCTCCCCCAGTTCAAGCACGTGGATCCCAGGTAGCAGTGCTTAGCAAAATGTGATTTACATCTTTATTTAAAGACTGAATGTAAAATGGGTATTTGCTTAAAACAATATTGAACTTGTTTAAGATAAATACCATAAAATGTTTCCATCTCTGATATTTCAGGTATGAACAAAATAACATCTTTAAGCTGGAAATTACCTTTCCGGGTGAAAATACAAATGAGCTACTGTGGAAATGGAGGCAGATCCACCATTTATCAGCTGCTGCATTATAGAATTTGAATACAACCAAAATCATGCTGTGTCAGTACAACTCCTTTCTTCATTTTTGAAGTCCAGCTGTTCCTGTGGTCTCTCCAGAAGGGTTTAGCTGGCTGGGTGTTGTATATAATTCCATATATAGAATTATGTGATTCTATAAATTGTGTCTGGTCCTAAGAGTTAAACTTTTACCACCTCTGGATTCTGTAGCTTCTAAACTTTAAAAGACTTCAGTTAAAATGAGTGAAATCCTTTGTAAAGGTTGTCTCTACTTCAGAAGGGGAGAAAGGGGCAGCAGAATCCAACTCTGTGTTTGGTTTTTTTATAGAATCATTAAAAAAAATGCATCTTTATGTGTACAAAGGAGTAATAAATTCCAGCACAGGTGCAAGTTCAGCGGTAACTAAAGCATCCACCGTGTTCTACAAAAGAAATTATATTCAAAACAGCTAAACAAGGGTATTTATAGCAGCATCTGTTTCAGCTCTATCTGTCAGCTAAGAACAGTCTGACACAGCTTAGGGGAGGTGGGGGAGGGATTTATCAATGAAGTGTTTACATAATGCAGGCAGGCATTGTATACTCAAGGTGATACCAGCTATAACAGGATAACAAATATCTAAAGACACTTTTATTCTCAGAGGCCTTTGCTCCAGGAGTCACTCTACAAAATTGCTTCCATGTTCCTCTGTGCTCAACTGTAAACACACTCATAGCAGATGACATTTTAGAGTGCCATCGCTGGCTTCTGATTAAGGCTTTTCATGCTGAGGGCATTTTTGGTTTTAATTTTTTTCCTTCCTCACAAGTTTTATTCCAAGATGTCACTGACTAAAATTTAGAGTTGCTTCAGGTTTTCAAACTCTTCTTCCTCTCCTGGTGATGGAAGTGCAGCTCCTTCTTGGGACAGAGCAGGGCTGTTTCTGTGGGGTCTGAATGTCCAAGTGGCCATGCAGTTCCTTCCCGTTAGCCAGAAACCACAATCCCCAGGAACCTTTTTTGCCCAGATCACATGGACTTGGAGCTGACTTTAATGTTCTGAACATTTCTGTGGGCAAAGGGCTTCCTGGAGGTGGTGGTGGGAGGATGGTGGTGGAAGCCCTGCTTCTGGGAGCTGCTTTTAGAGCTTTGAGGAAAGAAGTTGCAAAGACATCTCGGTGAGCTGGGTTAATGTTGTGAGACTGCGAAGGATGGCCCTGGAATTTGGAAGTCAATCTGTACAGCTTGTTCAATGATCTGGTCACAGTTTTATCTAGCTGAGATGCCGTGGAATTTTTCTTCTCTGTGTAAAATGACCTTTAAAAACTGCGTCTCATTTTCATTTTTTATGTGTTTCTGCATCCACTGTTCACCTAAGGAATGATAAGAGGTAAGAGAAAATCTGCAGAATGGGGGAAATCAAGAAAGGTGCCTTTGCAGAACTCAGGGTATCCCTGGATTCTGCAGCTGGGGGTTCTTTACATGGAGTAATCCAGTCTCTACTTCTACGTAAATTCGTGTGTTGAGCACAGCGAAGGCTCAGCTCATATCTGTTTTTAAAAATATCTTTACTCCTCACAAATTTGCAGATTTTTTTTTTTTTTTTAAATCATGCCATAAGGTACTGGCTCAGTAATTAACCGGTTCTTTAATCGAGCTACAATTACTTTGTTTCATGAGAAGGGAGAAAAAAAGAATGTATAGCAAGACAGAGCTACTTTCGACATCTGGGAACCTCCTAACAGCTGGCTATCTAATGAATATGCATCTGCTTAAGAGGCTGTAGGCCATTAATAAACCAATAGATATAAAACAGAAACAATCTTTGTCAGCTTCAAATGAGATTGGATGCAATGTGCTGTGAAGTGTCACTGTCACATTGAATCGAGCCGGGGAGGTTAACGGCGGCTCCGCGCTACCGGCGGCTCCGCGGCGGAAAGGCGGAAAAGCGGCTCCAGCGCCGGTGCAGGGACAGGGCTGGGCCCGCCGAGCTCTGCGGGTGGGTGCTGCTGCCTTTCGCCTCCTCATTTCTCCCGGTACCGGTTGCGTTTGAGGCACCGGTGACCTTGCATTTGCCACTCCAGCAGCTGTGCCTTTTTGGGTCTGACGGAGGAGGATGTGGGGTTCCCCGCACAAACGATTTGAGCGCCGCGGGAATCGCTCACGTGAATAAATGACTGGGGAGAAGTAACAGGAATGTGATAAAAATGCACCTATTTGACTGAGACCTGGGGCTTTGTCAGGAGGCTCAGAACAGCCCCTGAGCTGTCTTGTACAACAGGATTGTTTTAGGGTGAAATAAATCCCCTTAAAACAGCGACGGTGACCTCATGTGACTGTACAGGTATCTCTGACCCCTGAAGAGTTGTATCTGTGCTTGTTCCAAGGTGGGAAGCATCGCAAGCTGTACGAGCATTTGGTACCTTAGAGTTGTTCTGCACCTTTGTTTCCTGCGGCAGCTCCCATAAAATGTGAAGTGGATTTATTTTAGGGCTCCCAATTCCTTCTGTACAACCTGGGTTAGTCCAGTGTGTCCTTCCTTTCAAGGGATGGGTCACGCTGCCCAGGGGCCTCTCATAGCAGTGAGGAAGGTCACCTAGGTGGCATTTTCCTAAGAGAAAATCCATTATTTCAGCTCAAACCCCATTACTGGAACAGGGCACTGTCAGCTGCAGAAGGGCTGGGCTGCAGGTACCCCTGGGATGGGGCAGGGGCAGCTTTTATTTTTGGTTTTGGGGACGTGGAGTAGCAGTCTGGTACCTCCCCTGGACTCTGCTTTAGAGCCAGACTTACGCCATGTATGTTTCAATTCCCAGGAAACTCTATAAATTGAGATTTGGAGTAGTTTTCTTTGGAGCTCAGTTGTAAAGGGCAGTTGGGTCTAGCAGAAATTGTAACATGAAGCTTTTTGCCCCTGGATTCACAGGTTTTCATTCCAAGAACATGGAAGCAAGAAAAGTTAAAATGGGAAGATGACTGCTCTGTAATTACTGCAGATCTTACTAGCAGCTTCTCAAGAGAGAAAATTTGCACTTTGTATCATCACATCAATATAATTTAAACCGAAATCTGTTAATAAGGTTGACTTAATTCCTAGAATAGTGTTTGTCTTACCCTTAGTTTTAAGACAGAAGATTACTCAAAGTCTCTTTCAGAGCTGCAGCCACACTGGTGACAAAATTAACTTCTGAGACTTGAAGTTTTCCTTCAAAGCTTGGTGTAAAGGGGAGGTGGAAACCTCTGCATTACAGCTGAGCATCTTCCTGGCTTCTGCAGGGCTGGAATTTTCTCTCCTTGCTGCTCTGCCACAGCCCCCGGGCAGCAGCGAGTGCTGCCCGCGGCGAAGGGAGCAGGTTGGTCAGTGAGAGCTGCCCACCTGCCCTCCCCGGAGCTCTCCCTCTCAGCCCAGCATCAGCAGCGCTCTCAGACGCCACAGTTTTATCTTTTTTGAGGCAGACAAAAGAGCACGAGGCAAAGGAGGGCCGTCCTTTTAAGTACTTTCACTTTTCAAGGTCATTTGTGGAGCTTTTATCAATCGGAAAGCTAAATCCACAAAAAAAGCATCTATAATGAACCGAGCATATCTCGAACCTTATCCCTTCAGCTGAATACGAATTATCCAGGAAGGTGCTTCAATGGCCACGTTCACCAAGTTCAGCATCTCTGTGAACACTTATAAAGTAAGCAAAGAAGCCACTACTATTGTGATTTGGCATGTATCAATTCCTTGTCTTTTTTTTTTCCTGTAATTGATTTATTAATTACAGCATCTTAATGATCTATTTAAAATAAATAAACCATTTACACCATTTCAAAGGTATTTTGTGATGTTCAGCTGATATTAAAATAGCACCAGCCTTATGTGCTTTTTCAGCAAGTGACCTAATTAGTTAATAAAGTAATTGAATATTAAAAAGGATGTTGCAAGTGATTAAAATTTAAGAGCCTTCAGAACATTATTAAAGCTATAAATCATACATCACTGTTTTAATTTGCATAGCTACAGAATTACTAATGGTCCCACATGCATAAGCTACTTGGCAATTAGTCTTTTAACAAACTGTTGGTGATACTATAAGGTTACCAAAATCTTTCCCCCTTTTTGATTTGCAAACAAAATCCAGGATTGGAGAACACGAAGGGTTAAGTTCCTAAAAGCCAGGAAATTTGGTTCTTTCGGTTGTCTCTCTACCTGCCTCTGTTCGCCCCTTGTCCCTCCACCTTCCGAACAGGGGAGCACATCTTCCCAAGTCCCCCGCGAGGGGTGTAATGGAGATGAGGAAGTGTCTGCTCCCACCTTGAGCTTCCTGAACTGGCCTCCAAGTGGTTTTCCAGCCCAGTCTGATGTGCACAGATTTCCCTACCTGGTGCTGGGCCATTTTCCATCTTTCTCTCATGTACACACAACTGTCACAGTGCCACTTTCCTTCCCAGGAAACCGGGAAGACAAAGGGAGTTGCTGCCTGCTGGCAGTCCTACCTGAGCTTTGTCCCATGGACTTTGCGCTGGGCTGTGGGAGAACCACACCAGCTGCTCATCACCTTCCATTCCCTGTGCTGGGGCTTGCAGCTCGTGGCAAACCTCAAATATCTGCAAACAAAAAGGAGTTGGAAAAATGATGGGAGCTTCCTGCCCTGCACCACGGGGCAGCCGTGGCGATGAGGGTCAGCTGCCCACGGCCCCTGGCCGAGGCCTCGGGCTGGCTGCAGGCAGGAGGAGAGACAGGATGACAGTTTTCAACTTAATTAGATACAAACTGCAGTGGCCGGATGAGCTGCCCCGGTCTCCCCTCTCCCCAGCATCCAGCATCTCCGCAGCGGCGGTTCCCGGCCTCGGGAATGACGGCCAGCAGAGCACGGTCCAGCGCACAGGCAGAGAGCGGCTCTGTCTCTGCCTTCAGCACTCGCAGCCTGACAAGAGGCAAACAGTGCCGGGGGCAAAGATCTGGTGTGCGACGGAGCACAGCCCTGCACCGGCAGCTCCACGCCGGAGCACCGAGAGCTGCAGAGAGAGAAGCGGCCGGAGCTCCAGCACAGCCACTGCGTCAGTTCCGCAGCCTCTGCCCTGGAGCAGTCCTATGGATTGGATCGCACTGTCACCTCCTCCCCGGGCTCCCCCGCGGCCCCTGGACCGGTTTCTTTGCTCCTGTTCCAGGGCCAGACTCACAGCAACCATGGGTGCCCAAGCAGTTGCTGATTTTCCCACCATTTTCTTTGAGGTAGTGTCTTCATAGAATCACAGAATCATGGAACGGTTTGGGTTGGAAGGGACCTTAAAGATCATCTAATTCCAACCCTCCTGCCAACCAACCCACTTTCCACTAGACCAGGTTGCTCAGAGTCCCATCCGGCCCGGCCTTGAACACTTCCAGGGATGGGGCAGCCACAGCTTCTCTGGACAACCTATGCCAAGGCTTCAACACCCTCACAGCCAAGAACTTCTCTCTAATATCTAACCTCAACTTACTCTCTTTCAGCATGGAGCCATTCCCCCCTTGTCCTCACTATGTGCTGTTGTCCTCTCTCTCTTTGGGAGCTGGGATTTCAGCATCCCTGCCTGCATGGCTCTTGCTCCCCGCTCCTGCCCTCACACCCTGCCCAGCTGGGTCACTGCAGGTGGCTGCCTGAGTAAGCTGGTACATTCGTCTTATAAGCCTCAAGCCCTTTTTTTTTTTTTTTAATGGAGCAAAAAAAGATCTTACAGAACAGCATTCACATGCAAAACAAAGACGTTGTTTCACCCAGTCAGCAGCAGCCTTGGCGTAGTTTTCGCTATTAAAGTGCTACATTACCAGAAGAATTTC
The DNA here is from genome assembly GCA_013397755.1 of Cnemophilus loriae. NCBI lineage: Eukaryota > Metazoa > Chordata > Aves > Passeriformes > Corvidae > Cnemophilus > Cnemophilus loriae. The sequence goes on along the minus strand of VZTF01005562.1, from coordinate 203,481 downwards.
CTTTTTGGGCAGCAAAAACTTTTCAGGAGCTTCCTTTGAAGCCTTTATTGAGGTCAGGGGCTGCAGCCTTTTGTAATCTCTCCATGTCAGCCTCCAGCAGTTTTCAAAAGCCCTTACACTGGATATTGAGACAAACACCAGCTCTTTGTTCATGAGTTTACACTTGGTAATAGATGTGAGGCCAGGGTGGAGGATGCTCTCAGCGAGGGATTCACACTCTGCTGCACTAACGCTTGCCATGACTGCAATAGCTGGAGACAGAGCCACCCTCTTTTAAGGGTCTATGTTTTTAATTAAAACACCAAGCTGAGGAACGGGTGACTTCAGAGCATTTTGACCCAACAAGGAATGACAAGCACACGGCTGCTTTTAAAATAAACTAATTAATAGCCACTATCTTATCAGTATAAAACTGTCAACACATGAAGAGGGTGGGCAAACCCAGATGCAAAGCATTTGTAAATGAGGCTACACACACCCACTGATGTTACTGCAATACCAGCGACACACCAAGGAACACGCTTTGGAATATCCAGCTCCAAAGGCAAACTGGAGGGGTCTGGAGCTAATTCCAATTCACACCTCTGGGCTGATTTTAGGGCAAGTTCCATCAATGATTTGTTTCAGTGCACCTTGACTCCACCACCCAGCATCGCTTCAATGTTGCAGCATCCCCTGCCAGCCGTCACAGCGGGGGAAGGGAACCAGGAGCTCACCCAGGGTGACACACCTGCCTTTCGACCAGCATTCTCTGCCCAGCTGAGATATTTAAACACGTGGTTTACAAAACACTACAAACACAGGCAGTTTCAGAAGCAAACACAGCCCGTGCTCCTCACCCGAACACCCTTGCTCGGTCGGTAGCTGTCCCACGTACACTAACAGCTCCTTATTCCATATGGGATCCCTTCCCTGTGAGACACTCCAAAGGAAGACAACTAAAAGCCATTTCCTTGCTCTCAGATTTACGCTCTGGATGCAAGGAGGTCCTGCCAAGAGTACCCCCCACCCCTTTTTTCAGCTTCCCACTGCTCTCATTTCCAACCCTCCAAGGCAACTATAAGTAGTTTTTCTCCAGTTGGTTTTTCCACCAACTTTGAGGCGTTGCCTAACCGTTGCTCACTTTTCCCCAAAAGAATCAGCAAGGAGCCCTTGTTTGCAGCAGAGGAATGTTCTGCTTTCTGGTCCAGCTTGCCCCAGCTCACAGAACGGACCCTGGCTGACTCCAGCCCTGCAGCCCCAGCATCGCTCTGAGCTCTTTCCTCTGAGCGTGGTGAGTATCCTGTTTGCCATCCTTCCTGCTGCTCTGTGCCATTAGTGCGATAGCATCAGGTTTTCCACTTAAGCTCCCACATCCTTTTCCTGATCAACACGTTGTACAATTGTTCCATTGACCACGCTCTGATGGAAAAAACGTATCGAGCTTGAGCCTCGTCCCCTGAAGGGCAGGACAGCAAGGGGCTGGTTTCTTTCTTTCAGCCTGTTCTGGTGCATTTACGCATAACTCTACCACGGCACCCACATTTTCAAACAACAGTACTTTACAGGATTTACTTCACTGCATCACTGTGCATAAATGATTTGTGATTTCTAACTGTAAATATGCCACAGAGCGCTGTTTTGCAGCCTGGGCAGCACTGCCAGCAGTTGCTGTTTCCAGGTGTGTTCCAGCAGACCCAGCAGCAACTCCTGCACTCCTCCCACAGCCAGCGTTTCCTCCAGCCATGTCCTCATCCCTGCTGGACAGCTACAGGGCTCCTCTGCTCCTACACCCCAAAGCACCCACAGGAGTTCCCTGGCAGAGCTGTGCTGTTGCTCCTGCCTGTCCTGGCTGTGGTTTCCTCCACCAAGCGCTCCCTCCCTGCAAGGTCTTCAGATTTGTGTCTGCACATTCCCTCTGACAAATCCAGTGATGTTTTGCCCATCATGGGGTTCCCTTTGCAGGCTCTGGTGCAAACCCAGAACTCAGCTTGCAGAGATGCACCTAAGCCAACACACAGGGACAAAGTTTTGACCAGTTCCTGCCATCACCCCCTGTTGTCAGCCCTGGCCTGGAGGTGAGGGCTGCCCAGGGAGGTGGTGGAGTCACTGTCCCAGGAGGTGTTCAAGGAATGATGGACATGGCACTCCATGCTCTGGTCTCGCTGACAAGGTGGGGATCAGTCACAGGTTGGGCTCCAGATTATCCTGGAGGTCTTTTCCACCCTCAGTGATTCTGTGACTGTGTGAGGACTCTGTCCCAGTGACTCCAGCCATGCCACCACTCCAGGACAGCTGTTTTTAGCGGGGCACTTTAGCCTGTTGTGAAGGGAGAGATGATGCTGTGCAAACACTGCTCGCACGGCGGGGAGACACAGCACCAGGGCCTGACGGGGGCCGTGTGAAGCATCCGAGAGCACAGACACAGACACACAGACACACACAGACACACACACAGGCACACAGACACACACACGGCCCCTCCAGGAGCGGTTCCCAGGGCGGTGTTTGGGGTCCCGCCGCCCCGAGCGCTCCCTCTGTCCCCTCTGTCCCCTCACGGCCGCCGCGGGGTTTCCCTGCCCGCTGCTGCCCCCTGGCGGAGCGCGGGCCCGGCGGCGCCGCGGCTGTTCCGGGCAGGGAGCGGGAGGGAAGCGGGATCGGGATCGGGAGAGTGACCGGGAAGGGCCCAGCCCGTCTGGGGGTACCTCCGGTGAGCCTGAATGTCCCATTTTTCCCGGCGGGAGCATCAGCGGATTCCTGTTCGTTAGAGCCCGCCTGGCGCTTCCAAGGCTGTGCTGCCTGGACCTAGGGAGAGGCTCTGGCTGAGATTCCCAGTGGAATAAAGAGAAGTCTGAAGGGCTGCAGCACACAGGGAAGTGTTTGAACAACCTTTCTGGACCATTTAGTCCCCATGGACAGTCAGGGAGAAATCCAGAGCCCTGAAAATCTCCTTCATCCTTTCCCAGAGTGGGAGCATCCCTCCACAGAGTGGGAGCATCCCTCCACCCCATGCCTCCTGCCTGGGATGGGGTTCCCAGGAGCAGGATCCCTGCACAGAATAGGAGCACCTCTTAATCCCACAGTTCCCAGGCTGCAATGGGAATTACTCCTTCTAGCCAAGGGCAGGGACACCTTCCATTATCCCAGGTTGTTCCAAGCCCTGTCCAACCTGGCCTTGGACACTTCCAGGGATGGGGCAGCCACAGCTTCTCTGGGCAGCCTGTGCCAGGGCCTCACCACCCTCACAGGGAAGAATTTCTCCCCAAAAAGACATCTCTGATCCAAATGTATCAGCATCACTTACCAGGGGAACAGAAAGGTTCCTGGAAGTCAGGTTCCCCACCGGCTATGCACACACCGCAGCAGATGCTTGGATGCTGGCTCTGGAGCTCCCCGGTTCCTGGAAAACCATCTCCTGATGGCATTGTGGAAGACCACACACTAAGGTAACAGACCTTTGAGTGATCAGGCCACTGGTGGTTACATTTATCAACATGAAGTTCACTTCCCTTCTGCATCTCTAAAAGACAAGTATCATGGTATTCTTATTTTGTAGATTAATACCTTTTTGAACACACAAATGACTGGTTTGTCCCCAGTTATGTGACTAGATAGCAGTGCTTAATTCACACCTGGAGGTCTCCACATCCAGCATCTGTCCTAACCACAGCGGTCCCAGCTCCTTCACTGACGCAATACACATCACTGTATTGGCAGAGCACAAAAAAAAATCATGCTTTGAGGCAAACTGTTACATGGATATATTTATTGCGTTGCAGTCTTAGCAATTTTAAATATAAACATTTATATCTGGAAAGCAGAATATTGCAAATTCAGTATTATCCAGTATGTTCATAGCAGCATTAGCTTCCTAAGAAACAAAATATTTAGGAAGACAGAGAAGGAATTACAAACGAGTTACACCCTCATTTATCACCATCTGACCCAAACATGGAACTGCAGCTGTGAAACAGATACTGAAGTCACCAAATGTGACCTTGAAGACATCAGTGATTTCAAGACTGAAGAGTGTTTTTGTACCTGATTCCCCACATGGTTTTCGTGTGCCAAGGTGAGGTTAACTAACAGTCACGAGCCTGGAGAAGGCAGAAGGTCGATGTATCTGCATTACCTGACAGAGAGAGTTTTGGTAACAACACTTGGCACTTGTATAGCATTTACCACTTCCCCAGATCCTTGCAAGACAGGCAAGGAGTGCTCTTGGATGTATTTCAGCTGTGGATGGGAGCGACTTGCCAAGGCCACTCAGTGAGCGAGAGGCAGTGAAGAGTGCGGAATTTGTCAGCCCCTGACTTCCAATCCCATCTCAGCCTGGTGGCTCATGCTGCTCCTCTGTGGTTCCCTAAAGAAGTTTTACAGCTGACTGATCAGTTAACAAGTCCCATGAAACTACAGTGGGTGTGTGCACCACTTGAAAAGAGGTCAATCCATCTGCTCCCCTCGTAATGCCCATTTTAGTTTTAGGGAAACCAAACATTTCTCTCATCTTGTCCTCTCAGAATAATGTGTCAGCTGAAGACGCCTTGACACAGCTGCACTTTGCTCTGAAGCAGTGGAAATCAGAAGCAATCGCTATAGGAGCAGCTTTCATTTCTTTCCTGAGGGAGAACACTGATCTTTCGAGAGGAAAAAAGGATGGATATGTTTTCACACAAACTGATTAAACTACTTTTCATTCTAAACCAATACAAGACTGACTGAAAGTCTCAGGTGTACTAATTTTTTTTCAACAAAGTCATCCAGGTGTACACCAGGAAGCTAGAAGCTAATAACACAGTTACTCAGGAACATCAGAAGGCACTTTCCTTCCCTGACAGGCCTTCACTTCCACCAGCTAAGAGCAAGAGCACTTACAGTGACATCTGAAAGGACTTGTAAACATCATGAGACAAGCATCTCTGCTATTTCCCCATTAAAGTAGTCCTTTCTCCTGCAATCTCATGAAGCCAACCAGGAAAACCAAGCCTCCTGACCCCACCCACCTCAAAAGGGCAAATTTGCTTACTTCCTTCTTCTCCCACTGGGTTTCCTCTGCAAAACGTTAGATTCAGGATCAAATGTGTCAGTCATTACGGGTGGAGCCTGGCAGAGATTCCAGGGGCAGTTCAGGTGCTGTGAAAGGCTCACAGGACAAGGGAGGCTGCACTCAGCCGGCTCTGCATCCTCCCCTTCATCTACAGAGCTCAGCTGCCCAGTGCTGGCAGGACTGTGCCCAAGGCACAGGCTAGGAACCCCCTTCCCATGTCAAGGAATTATCACCACCTGAGTGATTCCTCTCCTCTCCTTTGTCTTTGCCTAGTATCCCATCTAACCCTACTCTCTGTCAGTGTGAAGCCATTCCCCCTTGTCCTGCCACTCCAGGCCCCTGTAAATAGTCTCTCTCAATCTTTCTTGTAAGCTCCCTTCAGGTACTCAAAGGCTGCAACTAGGTCACCCCAAAGCTTCTCTTCTCCAGGCTGAACAGTCCCAGCTCTCTCAGCCTTTCCTGGCTTGCAATATTTTAATAACAATCAGAATTTCACAATCAGAAATTCTGTAAAAACTTACTTTTCCAATATTATTTCTAGTCAGCAGCAGCCTTTCCTAATGTTCTAACAGACTGTCTTAGGATTGCTATTAGTACAAACTTGAATTTTTTTAAGCCAAGAAGCGAAAGCATGAACTGAAGTAGTTCTGGGCTGCAGACGCTGCAGACCTCAGCATTTATATTTGACACTTGGCAGTGCAGGCAGGAGAGAAAACATCCTCATATTAATTGGCAGTATTTGCAGTTATACTCTGAGGCAGACACTGGCATATACCTGAGCAGCTTCTCAGGCAAGAGCTGGCCTGGCTGAGGGAATCACTGCCTCACCTCTGAAAACGTGCAGGACTGTGCCTTCCAGTTTTATCCTGTGGCAGAGCTTGCAGTGTAAGTCGGTGGTTATAACTCTGATCTGCTTAATCAAACACAGGAAGTTTACCTGGAGATAAACATCTTCATAAACTCAGTGTTTTCAGTCTGCCATCCCTGCTCCATTTTCCTTCAAGATTCTGGATGAAATCGTTTCCACCTGTCTCACTTAGGTCAGTGCAGTAAGAAACAGAAAGGGTGAGTGTGGGCAGCATGTTGGACAGAATGTCAAATTCAGTAAGAATTAGACATCTTTTTTTCTTTGCCTCTTTTTATCCTGCACACCTGTTCACCCAGTGATTCACAGGTGCAAGTGGGTGACTGCAACAGCAAACTAGGAAAACCTAGCACTTTGTGAAGGAAAATAAATAACAAAATTATTTTTCAAAAGTTTCAAAAAATCAGTTTTCTCCGAAAAGTAATATTATCCAAGATAAGTAATTCTTCTGACCAAATAATTCCAAAAATCTAAAGAGAATAGTATGAAAATCAAGAATAGCCAAAGGCGCTCTGGATTCAAAACTGGACGGGGTAACATTCCCTAGGGAAGGGTAAAAACCAGTGGGCAGTCAGGCCTGTTCCTGCTGAGACACTGCCCTGCTGAGGGAAGAACCAACGAATCCAAACACTGAAGGAGAAGAAGCAGATGGAGAACAGCACTCACTGATTAACGCAGTAATTACATGGGGAGAACATGCTAAGTACCTCACTCTAGGTCAGAAAAAAACCTTCCAGGCAACTAACAAGCTGGACAAGTCAGTTGTCAGAGAGAAGGAACTAAACCCACACTTTTTTACAAGCTCCTTTTGGCCTTACCTTTTCCACTACCACAACTTAAGAAGTGTTTGATAAAAACGAAGCACCTATGCAAAAACATTTCCTAAGAAACAATCCCAGAAATTAGAAATTATTTTAAAACTTTCTCAAATTATCCCAATGCTTCTTCGAAGTTATTGCAGAAAACTGCTCCGTGTAGTAACTGGGTACCTCACCCCAACCACACTTTAGGAACCACTGCTGAGCACCAGGCTGAGCAAAGTCCTAGAAATATAGGACAGGTGGCAACCTGTGGATCCTTCCCAGGGACTTCTTTGTATCTGCCCAAAGCTTTTTCACTCTCACATTGCTCTCTGTCTCTTAGTCTTCATTCCTTAGCACAAAGACTTTGGTGTGTCTGTGCTAACAGCAGCACTGCAGCAAGAGAGGAAGGGCTGGGAAAAAAAAACTTTTTGAACAAAAATTTTATGTTGAGTTTGGAAAAGGAAAACCATAGAAAGAAACAACTAGAAACAATTAAAAAAAACCAACAAAAACCAAAGGTCATTTGTTTCCAAAGGTTGTTTTCTTTTCTTTTTTTTTTTTAACAGATTTAGGAGAATACTTCAGTGAGGTAGAAGAATTCATTTCAGAACATGACATTCAATTTTATTTAAAGAGCAACATTATCTGAAGTATTGAACACGCAAGTGACAACACACCTACCAGATCACTTGCTTCATCACAATCATGATGCTTGAAAGAGACAAAATCCATAAGATAGCATTTTAATAATGCATTTTAAAAAGATACAATGCTAGAAAAAGTGGGAAAAGGAAGACGTTTTGGAAGATCTGAAGTTGTAGAAGAGGAAGCAGCAGTATTTAGGAAGCAGCTTGGAAATAACGAGAAAGATAGACAGGAAAGTACAAAACAAATGACGAACCAACAAATAATTCACTAAATCTAAATTGGAAGAGAGCAGTTTAACCAACTTCACAGATGAGAGGAGGAACATTTTAATAATGAGGTAGTGCAAAAAAAGTAGATAAACTATAATCCTTAACTAGGTTTGCTCACCAAGGTGATGATTCTGGAAGAACAGGTCAGGGATGATATAAAAATCAAGGCACAAACTCAAGTCTAAGCACCAGCATTTTTCATAAAAATGTAAACAAAGAAACTCATAGATGTGAAGCAACAAACACCTTTAAGGTTTCAGGGAAAAACCTCTTATGAAAGGAAACACTGAGACTTCTAGCAGCAACTGGGAACTTGGGGAAGTGTCAATCAACAAGGAAGGGCAGCACAGCCACGAAAACATTCATAGCAGTTGCATCTTAGTTAATGCACAAGGCAATACGAACTGGGCAGGCAAGCAGAATTAAGAATATGTGGTGAAGAAAAGCAAGAATTCAAGGAGCTGTCACTGTATATCAGCCTGAGGGTGATCTGACACCCTTTGGTCAAATACGAAGGAAAGAGAAGAGGTCAAAACCAGTGGCCTTTGGTACTAATAGAAAAGGCAGAGAGGAGTCATCCCAAGCAGCTGAAATAAAAACAAAGCTGTCAGAAAACAGAGAGGAAAATCCCCACAGCCAAAACATGAGGAAGAAAATATTCACTTGCAATAAAAGCTTTGGGAAGTCAGGAGCAGGGATAAGCACCTTGTTTCTAGCTTCATGTGTTTCTAGTAATTTGTGAGGGTTCTGGTTAGTACACAGAAAGCCAACCAGGAAAGGGTGCACAAAGCCAGGACAACAAGAACAGTCTTTGTAAACCTGAGTTTGGAATGTCCTGAGGAGACAAAGTACTGACAGGAGAAAGGGAAAAAAACAAAAAAGAAAAAAAAGGGGAAAACTGCAGAGCACATGAACACAAACACGAACAGTAGAGAAGGGAGGGGAAACAAGAACCTCCATGAGAAGAATCTTCTCAGTGCCTAGTCTCAGTTCACAGAGGGATGGGATGTAAAGCAATGTTTCAGAAGAAGCTGTAGAGAGTATTTAATTTTTTTCTTTTCTTTTTTACCCTCAATGAAACTATTTGGCCTGAACAGTACTTTTTATTCTGTCCCAGGCTGAACTTGGCTTTGAGCTCAGTGGCTGAGCTCATCAAGCCCCATGCCATGTGAAATGTTGACATAAGTTTCAGGCTCCCCCAGAGGCAAACAGCTGCTCTGTGTGTCCAGAATGCCTGTTAAATGATTTCTGTGATTCACCCAAACACCAGACACATCCCTAACGACCAAGCAAGCAAAATGCTGCATCTGCAGCAACAGAAATCCACGTCACCCACAGTATAGCCACTCAGTCTGAGAACTCAGGACATCTATATGCAATGAAGTCCTGCTGTAAAGCAATTTCCCAACTTCAGCTTAAACACACAGAGCTGCTGCAAAGCACAAGGCAGTTGAGATGAATACAGAATAGAAGCACGAAATCTCCTCTGACAGCAAAGGGAACAGGCTACATAACGGAACAGCTTCATTTACCCTCAAACTTCTGCACATGGGGTTTTTGGAAAGCAGTTTATACCTGCAGAACCCTGGCCTGATCTGCAACAATTTAACAGCCTTGCTAAAATGAAACACTGAGGAGTTGAGTTTGACTTTTATACTTCAAAACCTTTCCAAGCACAGCTCCAAAGCTCAGCTAGAATTAGACGATGCATCCCTCACATGGACAGGAAAGACCCTTGAAGATTCCTCCTCCATGAGAACTGCTGGAGACACAGCAGCTCTGGTTTCAACAGAGGAAGCCTGAAAGGCGTTTAAATACAGGACAGGTGTGCTCAGAACAAACACACCTAAGATAAACTCAACCTTTGCCAGCTTCACTGTTACACTAAGTAGCAAATGGGTGAAATATAAAAGGATAGTTTTCCATCTTCACCTACAGATAAACTCCGAACAGGGAGGTTTCTGGATCAGCTACATCATCTGCTTGCTGGTGACACAGGGCCAAAGCACAGCATTACAAAGAAAGCCTAAGCTTTGATACTGGAAACAAGTTACAGTCTTGCCATCACTCACATTAAAAGAGCAGCTTACAATTAAGAGGTTTTCTATCACACAGGGCATTACAGAGCTAACTATGGCAAAGAGGCCAGTAGCCATCAGCAGGATGTGATTCCAATGTTTTACAAACTATTTCAAAACGACTGTCAGAATTATGTCTGGACAAGAGGACATCCATGTAACAGCAGCAGACAAACTGTTGGTTTCATCAGCAATTTCTTCTTGCTTTTACTCAGAATGTGCAAAAGAGCGTTTCTGATTTATTGCAGGTGCAGATCTTATCCTTAAATGTGTGCCACAAGTAGCTCCTGTACCAGAGTACACCAAAATTCTCTTCCAACCCTCTCCATTTAGCATCGTTTTAAGAAACACTGGGATCTGTGCTTAACCCCCTCACATCACAGAAACAACTGCGTTGCTGACCTTCTCCTGAGACCCCCAACAGGGATCTAAGGAGGCTGCTTTGGCATCGAGCCCAGGATGCTCAAGTTACAATTCTTTCCCCTACCTTGTTGTGGCAATGGGAAACCAGCCACGGTACCATCCTACTCAATGACAACTCTAAATAGCAATGGGAGCTGCAGCAGCATGTCATGCTATCAAATAAATACGCTGACAAAGGCTCAGCCAAGTCAATGTGCTAAATGGACAAGCAAGACATTCTCTCCTCGAATAAAGATCTGGTTTATGTGGCGTGTGAACACCTGCTGATAATCCACCTTGGGCCGCCTTCTCCTCCGGGACTGGCTCCTTGCTCGGGCCCCACCAGCACTGGCCCCCTCCGTGTGGGCAGTCCTGCTGCCCACATCAGCTTCACTTCTGTCACCTGGGGTCTTCTTCTCTCCAGCTCTGCCCAAGTGTTTCTGCCTCTCACGCTCCTCTTCTGCTCTCCCTCGTCCAGATCCAACTTTCAAACTCAGTGTCTGAGAGTCATTTGTCAGGGCCAGCTCCTCTGAGACAGTCTTTGAGTCAGCTCCCTTCTTCCCCGAGGATTCCTGCAGCCTGAGTCTGTCAAACAGCTGTAAAAGGACATTTGTGTGTATGACCACACTCGTAAAACAAGAGAGGCCACTTGTTCCACACTTCTACATTGTATTTTCATGTACAATCCCAAATCAGAGCTCACAAACCACAGGGACAAATCTCCACCAGCAATAAAGACCATGTTTTCTTACCAAATTCAAACAATGACAGAAGGTGTATGTGTCTCTTGCATGGTCATGACTGTCTTAATGTGAGCACCAAGGAATTTAATTTGGGGAGCAACGCTGCTGTGTGGTAGCCCTTAACTTTGGTCAGGAGGAACAGAAATACCCAAGTTGTTCCTACAGCTCACCTTTTCCCATGTTCTTTTAATGCTGTCAGACAGTTTTAGAGACACTTTCATCCTCGCGTCATGAATCCCTAAGATAAGGGGCCTCCATTAGCAAAGGCTGTACACTGAAAAACTGAGGGATCTTTTGTGTTCTCCAAAACAAACTAAAAGATGACGTGTGGGTATTCTGGGAGGTGAGCAGACCACAGACAACAGAAAAATAATAAAAGCTACAGCAGCAGACACAAAGCACTGTATGAACTCATTAATCTAAGACTACATGGTGCTGAAACTGGAAAAGAAACTGCTTTTACTCTGGCAGCAGACAAGCTTTTATGAAATAATGACAAATGAGATTTTTGGTTAGCCTCTCTCTTCCCAGCAACAGGATGGAAAGCCAGTCCCTGTGAGAGTGAGCTAAAGGAACAATGACAACTTGATTATTTTTAACTAATCTTTAAAAAAAGGAAGGGTGGGATCTATCAGAAAACAGAATTAAATGGCAGGAATTTGAAAGCAAACTCCTCACAATGAAACTGTTTAAATGTTTTTGTGATGCTTCTCTGATGTTCAAAAGCCCCAGAGCTGCTGCCATTCAACGGGCGCAGCCCTGTCACATTCTTTTTCCCTTCATTGTTCAGAAGTTCATCTATCATCTCCTCAGTTGTCAGCGTGGTAAACAACTCTATTTGCAACTGGATCCTAGAGAGTGGAGAGCTTTGGAGATCTTGGGCTTCACAGGCCCCACACTGGAAGCTCAAGTGACCAAAGAGCTGTGTTGTTTCTCGGGCTGCAGACACAGACTGTCCCATAAGGAATATCAGGACCAGAGGGATGCTCTGCGACATCCCCTGGCAAGACAAAGCAGACCTGATCAGTCACAGGTGCAAAAAACACACAAAACAAATACATCAAAACCCAGAGTGAACTTCCAGAGGCTCAGCACATTACATTAAGCAGTGGAAGCAGAATCAGTGATCTGATTCTAAACTGGAGCTTTAGTAACACTGAATTACTAAAATACTTTCAGAAAGGTCAAAAAACGTTTTGGGTATTTTTTTTTCTCAGTTCAAGTTATTTTAGAGTGATCTGTAGCAAAAGGAGGTAAAATATTTCAAATGTAAACATGGGTTCCAAATCAATGCTCTCCTTTTAATACTTTGAAAAAGGAGATCCTAGTAAGAAAGAAAACAGGAGATGTCACCTACTCGGGTCAGTGAGAGCTGAGGTTCTGCATAGAAGGCTTTGCCCATTACTGGTTTCCTGTAAGTCTCATCCACATCTGTCAGGGCCTAGAAAAAGATAAAAGAAACAGAAAGGTCAAAATTAAAATAAAACATGAAGCAGCTTTGGACCAGCTTTGTGTCAAAACATTATGAAATTATGTTCTGAGAGAAAATCCATCCCAGGAACAAGCTGTGCTTTGGAGCTGGTTTGTTAATCATCTAAATTGTACTGAGGTATAAAAGCAGCAGCAAAGTTCATTCTGCATTACTTGCAAAATCCCTGTGATCCCTGCCTGCAAAATCCTTCCCTCCTCCCCACTTCCAGACTGTTCACACCTCCAGGCTCACAAATATTTAATAGCTGCTTTTCCATCTACTGTCTTTAAGATCTTCACGAGGTAGAACACAGGGAAAAGCTTTTGTCACTGACAGCTCAGTGATGTTAGTGATAGAAAACAGAGAAGCAGCCACCACTATAGAAAAACTGGGTTTTGCAGAGAAAGCTTTGCAAACTTCTGATATTCCTCATATTCCACCTTCCTGTGTTCTTATACAAAACCTTGGAAGATGTTGGGAACTCTTCAAAGCTTCTCTCTCACCTAAAACCTAAGATGGTTGGGCACCTCCCAGATGTACCAGTCCAACACCAAGCATCACTTATATCTCAAACCCAGCACTCAGTGCCAGAGCAAACTAGTTTGTGAACCACAAAACCACATCAACCTTCCTCATATGTCATTTGCTTAATCCAGTTGCAAATTTCAAGTTTTCAATAGAACAGTTACAAATCAAGGGCTGAATAATTACCATATTCCAGAATTTGTCAAATGCAACCAAAAACCCTGTGCAGACTCCACGAAGCCCTTTGAAAGTGCGGATGTGGACATTAATTCTGACACCATCTCGGACACAGCGATGAAGCTCCCCCAGCGGGCTGCCTTCATGGACTAGAACAGAAAGAGAACATCGCCAGTCTTCATCAAAATATAAAGAATCATAGAATAGAATCATAGAATGGCCGGAGTTGGAAAGATTGGTTAAAGATCATCTTCTTTCAACTCCCTGCCACAGGCAGGGGTACCTTCCGCTAGACCAGGGTTGCTCAGAGCCCCATCCAGCCTGGCCTTGAACACTTCCAGGGATGGAGCAGCCACAGCTTCTCCGGACAATCTGTGCCAGGGGCTCCCCACCCTCACAGCCAAGAACTTCTCTCTAGTATCTAACCTAAACCTTTTCAGTCTGAAGCCATTCCTGCTTTTCCGGTCACTACATAGTCTTGTAAAAACTCTCTCTTCAGAACCCATTTATCTAAAAAACATGTAGAAGTCCACTCATATACAAGTACGGCAGACCTCAGCACTACACTTGTGTTCACAACAATAGCAATGAAGAAGCCTCAAGCACTGTAACACACTGTGGTTGCCATTACCGGACCACCAAAACTCTTCTTACAATGGGAAGAGCCAAGATTTCAGAAAATTTGAAGGTTTTGCTTTACATAGCCCACAGCCAAATCAGCCTTAGCTGAAAATATTTTTGCTAAATTTCAAAAACATGCCAACTAATCCTAACTGTAAATAAAAGTGGTTGAGAAGGAACAGAAAGCTCATGGGGGCAGAGTTAGTTCCACAGAAAAGACAAATGCCTGGTTAAGGCTACTTCAGATTAGTTACAAGCTGTGAATAAAGAATTGTAGCAGATTTGTTCCTTTTCTTTACAAGGAGATTTCTGAAACAATGAATGATTCAAAATCCTTCAACTTACTAAACTGGACCAGTTTAAACTGATGAAAATGCATTGTTTTAGTTAAGATTTCAGCAGCCAGCTGAACATCCTTCAAAGTCGTACAAGTCTTTGGCAAAGAAATAAAATGACTCTAAGGAGCAGCCAGCAATTAAACCATGCTAAACCCCAGGACAATGATGCTTTAAGCAGGGCAAAAGTGAAGGAATTCAGGAAAACATACAGCTTGCCTGGCTCACACCAGCCTTGTCTGCACACCAGAAATCTTTGCAAGTGTAACTTATCCAGAGGGGTAGATGCTATTACAACTTCCACCCATGCCTTGGTACCCATTTGCTTGTGCAAACACAGCCCTAGGATTGCTGTACAGTTCCTACTAAGAGTCAGGGAAAAGACTTGGTCTAAAATCTCCCACAGTTCTTCATATTAATAAAATACGTGAACCAGAGATGATCTCTCACCTTGTGCCTTAGGGACTGTGGATTCAAGGTCTGATTTGCACACCAGAAAATGCTCCCTGTGAGTGTAAAGTGACTGTGTAAAACAGCTGATTTGCAGGACTGGGCTGCAGGGTAATTCATGGCCTCAGCAGGGAAATCTAAATCAGTTTCCTCTGAATTAACCTAATCACATTTATTTTTTGAGATCCATTGTCTTCTTGCCAGCCCTCTCCAGCTGGATAACTGCAGGAAATTGGTCTCACACAGAGCTTAAGCTGTCTCAGCACCTCCCAGCCTTGCTCAGGGGGTCTTTCCATGAGTCTCTGTGTCTCCTTCAGCTGAACTGATAACAAACTTATGTTCTGGATTGACAGATCCATCACAGGAACCACAGATGACACCACCACGATATCAAATTGATGCTTTCAATGAGAAAGCAGTATTTTTTCTAACCAACCCTGAGAACTTACATAATAATTTAAAATCTAGACTTGTTTTTAGATTTTAAATTCCACTATTCCCTTTAAGTAGGGACTCTGTCTACAACTTTTTACAGAATTCCACATCCAACCCTTATTTCCAACTGTGCCTCTGCCTCTCAGCACCCAGGAAAACACTACACAGCTCTACCAAATCTACACTCTGCCCACTTTTCCTTGCTGTGTAAGGTTCTGGCTCCTCCATGGCAAACCTCCAGCTTCACCTGAGCTAAAGGGCAGAACACATCATCCAAAAACCCTTCAACAACCTGACATTCTCGGAAAAAATAATGCAAGGCATTTATTTTTGGAACACACCTCCTCTGCAAGCACCAAGGGCTGTAATGAGCAGGCTCTGCACGCAGCTAAATCTGCCTGTGCCTTCTGTGTTGTTAAGGACCAGAACGACCAATTTTTCAACAGATAGGGAAAAACGTTTCCTAGTTGGCACTCAAAATTCAACCCCTACTTGTATAAAATACAAGCACTTAATACCAGCACTCTGAAAAATGACTCAGAAACTACTGTAAGCAGAGGGAAAGCACTCCAAAAGAGTGAAAATAAAGATCCAAACTCTGGTTATGTTCAAGTCCTTGTCCTCAGGGCAGATACTAAGAGGCAAGATTAGAAAAACCACAAGAGAAAAATCAGAACAGCTGAAGTAACTCAGAACACTGTCAAACGCCTTCCCACCCGCCCTTCACATGAGTTCTCTGCCCCTCGGTGAATGCAAAGTAATGATAAATAGCTCCTCCTGAACTGATCCAACACAGTCCAAGTTCCAAACACCTGTGGTGCAGACACCCCCCCCCCCCCCACAACAAGAA
>VZTF01005562.1:145382-185866 GCA_013397755.1 Cnemophilus loriae | reverse complement strand
GGCTGCGGGCGGGCGCACCGCCCACGGCCGCCGCCAGGGGGCGCTGCCGCGCAACGCCGCGGGCCTGAGGGCGGAGCGGCCGCCATGGGCGGGAGGGGCCCGGGAGGGGCCGCGGGTACCCGGGGGGAGCACGGAGAGCTCTTTGCTGCATCCGGCACCGCGGGACAGGAGACAGGGAGGTGCCGGAGAGTGTCTAGCAAAGGCCGCAAAGATAGTGAAGGGTCTGGAGCATCTGTCTTTTGTGAGAGACACTGCGGGAGCTGGGCCTGCTTAGCCTAAAGACTCAAAGGGGCGTGTCAAAAGGATGGTGCCAAACACTTTGCGGTGACAGGAGAGGAACAGTGCACATAAACTAAAACACAAGAAATTTCACCCCAACATGAGGAAGAACTTCTTTACGTTGAGGGTGGCAGAGCACTGGAACAGCTGCCCAGGGAGGGCGTGGAGTCTCCCTCTCCGGAGACATCGCAAACCCGCCTGAACACGTTCCTGGATAACCTGCTCCAGGTGTCCCTACCCTGGCAGGGGGGTTGGGCTGGATGATCTCCAGAAGTCCCTTCCAACCCTAACAAATCTGTGATTATTTTCAGTTACCCCCCCACTGGTGCAACCCTCCCCCTGCAGCCCACCCTGGGGACGGTCCCTGGATCCGGGACTTCCAACCTCCTGCCCCAGGCCCCCCATTTCCCCAGAAATGCCACCTGGGAAACAGGTGGTTGCAATATAATTTGCATTTTAATGCATAAAAGGATGCACGGGGCAGAGTCATTTCACCGAGGAACAGCGAGGAAACGCTTTTAGCAGCGCAGAGGGGTTTTACTGTAATGATTCACCACCTCCATTAATGTTTCATAATGGGTTCCCGTACCTTTAATGCTTCTTGTTACGGCAATACATCAGCCACAGGTTGCTCACCAACTTCAGAGGAAACACCTCTTTCTTCACTGGGTCACAGTACAGGACTCCTGCAGCTACAGAAACACCTGTGTGTTGTATGTGCCACCAAACCCAGGCTGCTGCTTGAGCCTTGGGAATCGTTATTTTTCCCTACAGCTGTGGAGTCATATATACGTACATATTATGCAGGAGGATACCACAGGGAGTTTCTTTCTCTAGCATTTATATCAATACAAATTAAAGGCCATGGTTGTACAGACAATCCATATCTTGGTTCCAAAGTGTGCATCCATATGTGAACAGCTATGTTGACTTATTCCATATTATTGTAAGAATGAGTTAATGAGAAAACACTATGACCTAATATAGACCTGTTTTTCATATACACACACAATGTACATACAGAAAGATACTGTAGAATGCATCAGGCAGGAATAATATATAAAATAAAACCCCTGTATATTACTTTCCAAACATAAATCATGGCTGCCAAATTATTTTTTTAATCTTTCATGTAACCAGGCTGAGTAAATCCAGCTGTTACCAACTTCTGGAAAAGTTGCTTTGTATGTAATGTCCAAAGTCAGGCACCAAGCAGTAACATGGAATTTCAAAGTCAAGTAAATTGCATTTGTCTTAGAAGATAAAAAACCAACAGACAGAAAGTTCTTCAGGGTAAATGACTGGAGCAATGATTCATTCAGAATCATTATCTCGCAGTTAACCCACATCCTCTTCCTAGGAATCATGCAGCCCATTCTACAAACTAAAAATGAAGTACATTGTCTCATTGCATGTACTCATCCAGTACAGAGAAGTAGGGGGGAAGCCCTGTGCTATTATAAACTCACAGACTCATTGCCTAATCTTGGTAAGAACCCACAAAGTTGAAGTTTATATCAGCACCTGGTCAATGGGGTTTTTTTTTAAAAAAACACCAAAAGACACATTGCCTTAAATGTGTAAGTTCGTCTGCAGGAAGGTAAAACAGAGTAGGCTGGTAAGAGAATTCACGGGAATCTAACTCAGTACTGTGGTCTTCATCAGTTACATCTGATCCTTTCTTTCTATTTTTATGGCCAGTCCCAACTGCTGACCATCTCTTCATTAGCAATAACTGGCCCAGTTACTGTTCTGGGACCATGTTTTTATAGCCAGCTGGGTTAGAAGCAGCAATAGCCTTATCAACACCTATCATTATAGCTATATTTCTACACTGAAATAGGTTATTTCCCTCAAATTCCAGTTACACTTATCCATTAGCAGAAATATTTCTGCTCCAAGAGGTTGACTTTGACAAATGGTCTCAACTGACAGTTAAACCAGAACAGAACTGTGCATAGACCAGGCAACGCACACCCCTCCCTTCCCTCTGACAAACATGGATTGACAGCTCTGCTCTGTGTCATTCCCAGGGAGATCAGAAAACAGCAGCACAAATTGTTGGCTCCCTCTTTGCAGGCACCTGGAATCTTCTGCTGTGTTGTGCTGTATTTTTTTTAAAAATATGCTGTGTTGCGCACAATAGGAGACGAGTGAATTCCCAGGCCATGGAATATGAGAAAAGATGTCTATCCATTTTCTAACAGAATTCCAGCCTGTACACTATCTTTATTATTAACTTCACTGTTTGGAACTTTCACCACTTACTAGTACAAGTCCCGGGAATGAGAAAGGCCACATGATAAAACACAGCAGGGAAGATACTATTATTTTTATTTTTTAAAAGTATAAAAATCCTGTACATCTGACAAAAACTTCTAAAATCAACCATAGAAAACTGCTGGGCTACTCCATTGCATTTCAGTAAGAATCAGCTGTCAGGCAGTTGAACAGTTTGTCACTCAAATGACTAAACACACCAGCCTTGAAATTTAATACTAAATCCCAACTGAAGTATTCTGGTCCATCTCACTTGAAAACAAAAATCAAAATCATAATTTTCTGTTCAAATATGCAAGTTTTTTTATAGTTCAGCACTTCAATAAAATACCTCATGGTTTAAATGCTACAGAAATACAGAAAATTCCTACATACTTTTTTTACAAATACACATGTACAAGGCGGGAGCAGTCTTAATTCATGATGAGTTCTTAACATTCAGAATCTAGTGTGATTTTAGCTTTCCATATGGGCATATCCTTGTATGTCAGACAGTACCGGTGTCTTCTTTTTAGGCAGCAACAGTGCTAAACCCAGTGTAGTTGCTGAAGAGGGTTACAGGTCAAACTCTGCCAGCCACCATTCGTATTCCTCACTTGCCAACAACCCAAGCAGAGCAAAATGTAAACTACCAGTTATACTCATCAGAGAGGTCAACTATCCTCAGCCAGAATCTCGGGATATTCCTCCCAGAACTGGTCCCCAATGATGTCACAGTGCAGGGAAACAACTTTAGTCTTAGTCCGGGTCACTTCCACTTCTTTTTCTTCTTCTTCCTTTGGCAGTTTTATTTTCTTAGTGATGACTTCATTAACCTGAAAATATAGTTGGCACATTAGCAGACATATAAGGCTCCAAAGGGGATTCAAAAATTCTAATAAAAAAGAATTTAATTTAAAAAAACAGGACAGGAATTTCTCCCACTGAATCAATGACGCAATCCTAGAATAATGAACATTTCCAAGTTACCTTAAAGCAGAAAAGGACTAAGCAAACTATGAGCTGAGCTACCTTTTTGAAAAGAAGTTTGTAATTCCTTTGCCGTGGATATACTTTGGACCTAATCCTGGGAAGGGCCTGGCCCCAGTGATACACACATTTTCATCTGCTGATACATGTTTCATCTCAATGGTCATAATTTGTATCTAAGCCAGACTGCAGAGACTGATTTTTATATTATGCTCATAGAAACCAATATCTCAAAACCATCTCCAAAAGAATTAGTCTTCTTACACATCATTATATGGCAATTATAGTTAATTTTAAAATATATTTATTCCTAGACATACATTTGGGACACATGTGGTGCTCTTACAATCCAGTCTGTCTGCCACAGTGTAACTATTTAAAACATGAGCCCAAAGCAAGTGGCAATACGGTTTTTTACCTTCTGCCATATTAGGACGGTTCCTTTTCTATACATCAAAGGTTCATTGTTGTAATTGATGTTGAATTCAGAAAATAAGATTTCATTCTTATCTCCAGCCAAAGTTCCCTGAGAGGAAAGGAAAAGAAAAATACTCTTAGAGAAAACAAACAAATTGTATACCTAGGGTAGAGGAGGGGTGAATATTGGAAGCAAGACGGACATTCGTAAAGGTTTTTCACCTTTAAGTCACAAGGTTTAGTTGCTTCTCTCAACAGAGGAATTAATTCCAACTGCCAAATAAGTATTAAAACTGAGAGGGTTTTTATTACATTTTCAAGACAAAGAGAAGACAGTCAAGAGACTCCAGGAGAGAACAGGAATAATCTGCTAAAGTCTGCACAAGGAGACGAAACACAACATGAGAGACTGCCAACCAACAGGACCTGAATTCTGCCATTGTTCCTTGTGTGTTTGGATACTGAACATTTTATATGACATTTCTAAGATTTCTGAACTTGCTAATGGAGAACTTAAAATCATGCTAATACTTGACCAAGAATACATTGTTTGCTAATGGTATTAACACCTGTGCAATTCAAGAAGTTGTTGAATCTACATCCACAAAATCATTACAGTAAGAACAGACAAGCCGGGGCTGCTGGGCAGGCAAGACACTTTGCAAATCTTATGATTTAATTTTGAGCTGTAAAAAACCATGAGTTCAGCAGACTCTTACCCGGAGCCTCTCCTGTGCTTGCACTGGTGTCAAACCACTTCGCTGTACAAGCATCCAGAACACTGTGTTATAAAGGTTATTAATATGGCCTAGAGAAAACACAGAAATGAGTGTGATGAAGATTATTTACCAAATCTGAGTGACTACGTAGAAAAAAAACAGCTTTATTTCCAGAGTTGTATCCAAGAAACAGCCAAGAGTAATGAGGAATTAATATAATCAGTTTCTAAAGAAGATACAATGTTTATAATCCATTTTTAAGGTACTGCATATCATGACTAGAAGACAGATTTCACTATAACTGAAAAGGTCACAGCAGAAGCTGAAGGGTGCTTATGTATAATGTAAATTATTTTCATTTGACAACAGGGATTAGGTACTGACAAAGGTCTAGAGGTAAATCCAGTGGTCTGTACTAGCATGGAATAGTCAGCACTTTTGATTGCTACCTGCTGTGAATTTGAATATTCCCATCTCTTCATTAAAGATTACCTCGGCTAAGCCAACTCTGAACAGCATAATTAATTTATTAATTCTATTAGCAGTTTTAGTGTTTCCTGTGCTGAACTCACTCTCAGGATGCAATAAATTTAGCTGCAGCCTGAACACTCCAAATTTCAGCCAGTATTTCTGTAGCCATACAACGCCCAGAACAAGTGTAATATTATTGAAAACTACCACCCTACCTGCTGTTCTTTCAATGACAACTGTACACACAAATACACTGGCAGAAAGGGCATTTCTCTTCAGAGGAAGTGAACTCAACTGCACAAATCTCTGTTTTCTAGGAATACTTACAATCTGCTTGCCTCCAGCTGAGGTAGTCCTTCAGATTCTGGTTGCTGGGATACAACACAATTCGTCCATCAAATCCTGGCGGGTACAGAAGCTGCTGGTCCTTAAAGTAATCCTTCCAATAAAACACGTAACTTGAGGAAAACTGGGAGACCACATGAGTCATGAACTTACTTGCAAACACAGAACAAGAGAAAAAAGAAAGAAATACATGAGTGTGATTATATATCTGTGGTTATCTGAGGTATCAGTAGTGATAATACTAGAGGAGAGCAGCATTTCTTAAATAATGGCCAAACGGATGAGCAACGGCACAGAGTCTTTTGAACAACAGAGGTACTGAGAATTGTAACATTTTCTTAGAAGAATGTCTGTTTATAATGTTTTGATTGTTTATATAGTAAGTTGTTTATATAGCTTTTTTAAAAGCTCTGTATTATTGAACATATTTTCCTGAAAGATCACATGAAAGAATCCACATGAAAAACCCGAACTGACTGCAGTGTAAGCACCAGCCATCCTCCTAACCTCTTTGTGCAGGTAAAGGCAAATCTAAAGAATTATAGAGAGATATTAAAAACAACTACTGAACACTTCAGTATCAAAGCAGCTGTTACCTTGCTCTTCTTTTAAACCACCTGCTCTTCTTTTTGAAAACAAAACTATATTCATCACTCTGTCCATAAGCAATAGCAATATCCTCCAGTTCTTGCATCACTGTCTGGGCACACTTGGTCATCAGCTGCAGAGCACGGTCATCATTTGGCTTTTTGAATTCATGCTGCTCAGAAAACCTTCAATGCAAAAATAGTTGCATAAGAATCCCTTAAAAAGCTACTAAAAATGCTAACCCATTCATTTTCCTCATATTTGCTTTATATGAATATTGATTTCCAGTATCCTATCAACACTGACAAAAGAATTCCCTCCAGGTATGAAAAGCAGTAACAAAAATTCTCGTTATCCACTCTAGATAACCCATTCTCTTTCCCACCAGTATCTGACCATAATCAGTCTTTCAAAGCAACTGGTTTATGTATTTTAATTGGAAAATTAAAACTGGAAATGGATAACAAATACTACTTTCTGTAAACTCCCTTTCTCATGGAGTGGCTTTAATACTCAGTCCAGTAAGGGCAACATTATCAATAAACTTATCAAAACTCAAGAGCTTTACCAAAACCAGAGATCATATCCCAGGAAGAACCTGTGTCATCTATCAGCCGAGGGAACTGTGCCCAATTTATCCCGAGAGAAAGCAAATGCCACACAGACACTGACTCCAGACGCCAATACACATCCCGGTATAACACCTGCTGTCCCTCCCCATCACACCCAAGGCACTGGGACCATTTCCCTACTGGTACCATTCCCTACCACCCAGCTCTGAAGCCGCCCGTGAAAACAAATCCCAGTGGAATTCCGTGCCCTGGAGAGGCCGAGTGGCGGATACGAAGATCTCTAACCCCCACCTGCAGGACTCACACAGGCCGGGCAGGAACAGCCCAGCGCAACCAGGGCACCACCCAGGACCCCGCTCTGGAACAGCGCTCCCAGCCCGCACCCGCGCGGTCCCCGCAGCGCCCGCCCCGGCCCGTGGCAACGGCCGCCGCAGCTCCCGCGCTGCCCTGGGGCCGCCTCCTCCTCCGAGGGGGCCCCTCGGCCGCTCTTACCTCCCGCTCGGGGCCCCCCGCTCCCGAATCCCGGTTTCCGGGTCCCTGGCCCCGGTTCCCGCTCCCCGGTCGCCACCGCCCCGTTCAAATCCAACCGCCCGCCCCGCGCCCGTGACGACACATTGGCGCCGTACAGGATGGCTGCCCGCTGCTCCGTACAACATGGCGTTCCCTTTTCGGCGTGCAACATGGCGGCCTCCACGGATCGCCACGCAGCTGCCATTTCGGTGTCTTCCGCGGTCCGCACGCCCGCAGCCGCGGTGACGGGGATGGCGCGGTACTGCACGGGGTGCTCGGTCGCGGTGCGGTGGCTTCGCTCGCACTGTGCCCGTGCAGGACCGCATAACTGGCGCCGCCGCACAGGAGAACGGCGGGCGGGAGGATATGGCGGGGGCGGTGGGCGTACTTCCTTAGGGGCCCGGTGAGTAAGAAGTTGGTGTGACGAGGTGGCCGAGTGGTTAAGGCGATGGACTGCTAATCCATTGTGCTCTGCACGCGTGGGTTCGAATCCCATCCTCGTCGGGAACCAAATGTTTTCCATCGCTTAAATTTTTTTTTTGCCCCACACTTCCAAAGGGACTTCTCCGTCCCGCCGCTCCCTTCGGCCCTTATGGAGAAAAGGAAAAGCGGAGGTGGTGCCCAGAACAGACAAGACACCGTGTCCTGAGGGGTTTAGGGCCACAAGACAGGATAGAGTGTCCCAAAGGTTCTAGGGGTCACAGCCAGGAGGGAGCGTCATGAGGGATCTAGGGGTCACCCAGGATAGTGTCCCAAGGAATTTAGTGGTCACAGCCAAGACAGAGTGTCCCGAGGGATTGAGGAGTCTCACCCAGTATCCAGCTTCCCGCGGTGCCTCTCCATGGGGTAGCCTGACTTACCTCCTTTCCTCAGAACCCAGCTCTGCTGCGGAGCTTCCAGCCGTGACAATACTGGGAACAAATCCCTTTTAATCTCAGCCTCCTCTGGAATCCCAACAAAACGTCCTGTTGGGGTTAGCCGGGTCCTTCGTGAAAGCTTTCAGTAAGAATTAGAGGAAGATGTCTCCTATGAGGAAAGGCTGAGAGAGCTGGGATTGTTCAGCCCGGGAAAGAGAAGGCTCCAGGGAACCCTTAGAGCCCTTTCCAGTGCCTAAAGAGGCTCCAAGACCTGGACTTTGGACAAGGGGGAATGGCTCCAAACTGGAAAAGGGGAGATTTAGATGAGATATTGGGAAGAAATCCTTCCCTGTGAGGGTGGGGAGGCCCTGTCACAGGTTGCCCAGAGAAGCTGTGGCTGCCCCTGGATACCTGGAAGTGTCCAAGGCAAGGCTGGAGGGGGCTTGGAGCAAGCTGGGATAGTGGAAGGTGTCCCTGCCCATGGCAGAGGGGTGGGACTGGATGGGCTTTAAGGTCCCAGCCCCTCACTGAAAATTACATCACGGTTCTCTTCAGATAAGTAATTACTGCACTTGGATTTGTCTTCCATCAACTTACAGCAATTTAAAAACCATAAATGAGTGTATTGACAAGATACAGGAAAACTTTTCCTCTCTGCCTAAGCCATCCATGGTTCACTTAAAAAAAAAGTCTGGAATTAGAGGCCTGGAAGTAGAAGTTAACGAAACATAGAGCTTGCAGGGGAAGGGACGTCTCCCACCTCTGCTGTGACAGCTCTGAGCCATCCCTGCACACACTGCCATGGTTTTAACTACACTTAAATCCTTCTGGAAATTAGATCATTCCAAATCCTGTGCAGAGAGTGGTCAGATCACAACGGCGTAGCCTCACAAAAGGCTGCCAGCCACAATGGACTGGTTAAAACACAACTGGACAAGTGTTACTGTGTGGAAGGTGAGTGTTTAGGGGCTAATTCCAGTCCGTCCGGCACAGGGAGAGGCCAAGGCACAGGGAAATTTGCCAGGAGGGTTTATTTGTACGGAAAAGTGCTTTAGCACAGTGAGATACTCATTCTCCTGATAAAGACAGAATTATAGAATCATCTGGGATGGAAAAGACCTTCAAGATCAAGTCCAAACCCTAACCCAGCACTGTCAAGGAATATCCAAGTAAAGGTGTACTAAAGAAAGGAATTCTTCCAGGACCTACACTTTGTATGGAAAACTTTATGCCCACAACCAGGACCCAGTATTTACCTCAGATGGGAATTTATCACAGGTCACCTCCAAGAGCAACGTTTTCCCAGCTAACAAAACATCAAACACTGTTTTGACTTGAAATAAAATAAAATTAAATAAAATGCAATTAGAGGTAGGATTCTTGTGAAATAAATCCTAAATTTTCATTGTCCAAAGAATCTTGGAAACAGAAGCCCAGGGCTTTCTTGACCAGGAAAGTAAAAGTTGACAACTACAGCCATTATTCCATGAAAAGAGGAAAAAGCAGTGCTGAACTCCAGTTCCTCATAAGGCCCTTTGGCCCCAATCTCAGTCAGGAAAATCCCTGCCGGAGGGTTTTTTTGTAATGTAAATTTCCTACCAAAAAACCTCCCAACATAACTTGGGACACCTCAAAGTCTAATTTAACTGTCATCCCTAAATCTACCCCCTTTGCCCTGCATCCAAATCCAGTAACAGCTCCAGCCACCCTTTTTTATACACTGAAGGTGCCCAGGTTTCATTTATTCCCATGAAAGCTGTATTCCAATGCATCAAAAATTTGGATAACGCTGATTTTTAGCATCATCTCTCTAAATATCTGGAATTAAATTAGAATCGCGAAACCCTTGGCAGGATGTGGAAGAGCAAAGCTCAAACCTGAGTGAATTTTTACGGAAATATTCAACATCAGCTGGATGATCCAGCAGAGGGAGACATCACTTGGCTCCTTTGAGCTACTGGAAGCAAGCACTGGTTTATTGTGGTTTGGTAGCCACGTCCTGACCCTGCTGACAGCATCAGGTGATTTTAGGAGGAAGGTACTAATCCCTGTGGGCTGGCCAACCTGTCCCAAATTAATATAAAAACCCTCCCAGAAGCCAAGAATCAACTGTGTAAACACTGACGAAAATAAGAACTATGGTGATATTTATCATTCTGGAAATATATCGATATAAAATTATTTTTTAAAAAGTCTTCTGCTTCACAAAACAGCTTTTGTTTTTCTTGAAAGCTGATTGTCACACTGAAGTGATATTAAAAAATCTCTTCAAGACAAAATCTGGGGACTAGTACCTCCAAAACCAGGCCCAATATCTGCACCCAGAACTACTAACTTTAGTAATTATTTGAATGAATATTGGTAATTTCAAAGGCAAGTGGATCTTGCTGACAAACAGCAGGCACAAAACAGATCACAGTGTTCTGGTTTTACCTCACAGTGTTCTCAGGGATAATCTTGGAGTTTTGAAATCAATCTGACAATAAAATACAGTAAAAATAGGGGTTTTTATGACATGACATCCAGCAGCTCTTACTGTAAGACACAGGAACACAGCAGGCTGGAAGAAAAATCAGTTTTTGACTTTTAGTGCATGCACTTCATTATCCATGTAGATAATTGATCCAGAATCCATTGAGGTGAAGGCAAAGCTGCCCATGCCAAGTGGAGTTCAGTCCTTGTTGCCCTCAAGTGCCAGTTCACTGAAGGGAAACATAAAACTCCTGTTTTAGCCTCGTTTCCCTGCTCACTTTTCGCAGCACCTGTGGGAAGCCGGGACAGTTCTCCAGCCCCACTGATCCCTCCCACCCCAGCTCAAGGCACACTTTGTTCAGCTCAACCACAATGGAAAGTCCATCTTTGGTCTTTGCACGCTGCTCTCTCTGCCAGCAGCGTCCACAGGTGTCAGGTATCCTGCTCATTCCTCCCAGTCCTCCATGGCCCACTCGGGCATGCTGGAGCAGTACTCAAAGTCCGCTCCCTTGTAGCGCAGGGCGTGCAGGAACATCACCAGCTCCTTGGGAGACGGGTCCCGCCTGCTCGTCCTGCACTCCACACACAAAGGGTCCTTCTCTTCCCAGCCCTTCTCCCCCACCTGCCCCTCCTGATTCCCACACAAACTGAGCTCTTTGTCTTTATCAAGCATTTCCAGGTTGATATCAGAGTTCAGTGGACAAGCTGCTACATCATTCTTCTCGGGATCCTTCACATCCCTCGCGGGATCCTTCTCATCCTCAGCAGGACAGGAACTCCCATTTATAGGATCAGCCTCTGCAGACTTTGTACAGTCACCTGAATTCCCACAGTCTTTACTTTCACCACTGGAGCTCAAGTCCTCCTCCCCAATACCCAAGACCTCCAGGCTCTGTTTGGAACGATGCTCCTCTACCAGCGCCTTCAGGAGTTCCTCATCCGTCTTCCCGATCTTCCCGCCCTTGCCCCTGTCCGGGCCCCACGCCTCCATGTTGTAGATGGGATCGTTGACAATGGGGTGCCCCAGGAACTGCAGGTGGACGCGGATCTGGTGCGTGCGGCCCGTGCGCGGCAGGCACCTCACCACGCTGCTGCTGCCGTTGTAGCTGAGCCTCTGGAAGAGGGTTTGGCAGGGCTTCCCCTTGGGATCCACGCGGCACACGCCCACCTTGTAGGAAACCACCAGGATGGGCTCTTCGCAGACCACCTCGTGTTCTGGGAACTCCCCCACCACCCGGCAGACGTATTCCTTCTCCAGCTGCCAGGAGACACAAGAGGAAGGCTTTAGGAAACACAGTGGAAAACACACTCAAGCTCCAGCCTTGCTCCTCTCCCTCTCCCCTCAATAAAATACATCCAAAGGCGGCATTTTATGACAACACGAAAGGGAAAAAAAATTAAATCAGCTACTTAAAGCTGAATTTCCCCTCACTTTTTCCCCAGCTAGTTGGGAAATCAAGAACAAAAAAGCCTGGCCTATTTTCCTTGTATTAAATTCAGGAGCCATCTCTCCGCAGCCTTTGGTTTACAGCCCTGAAGTCAATCCTGGAAAAGCTCTGTTTGGATCAAGAGACTCTGGAAAAATGGGACTTTTAAAATTACAAAAGCATTGGAAGATTGACATGTGTTCACTCACAAATAAATCTGCTCTCTAACTGGTTTGCATGATCCCAGTCAGTCTGCACAGTCCAGTGGGACAATCCTTTAAGGAAGAAGATCCCCTTCAACCCAATATTACCGAAATAATTTAAATTTTTAGGAGATCACTTTCAACCTAAAATTACCAAAATAAATTAAAGTTTTAGGGGACCCTTTTCAATTTAATATTACCAAATCCAATTAAATTTCTAGGAGATCCCTTTTAGTTCAGTATTACCAGATTAAATTAAATTACCACATTAAACTAAATTTTTAGGAGATCCCTTCCAATCTGGTATCAGCAAAAGCAGTTAAATTTTTAGCATTTTCAACCTAATATTATCAGTCTAGTATTACCAAATCCAATTAAATTTTTTAAGGAGCTCCCTTCCAATCCAGTATTACCAAACTCAATTTTTCCTCTGTCTTTAGCCTATGAGAGACAAGAAGCACCAACGGATAAGAACAGCAACACAACCACGAGTTGTCTGGGGAACCCAAGCTCATCTAGAGCCCAAATCTGGCCGACTTGGAAGCACATCTGCTCCAGGAGAGCACACTACCAGTGGCTCCAAGCCCTCACCTGCCTCTGCCGGACCTGCTCGTCAATGCGCTTGGACACGGCCGCGGTCTTGGCGAACATGAGCACGCCCGAGGTCATGCGGTCCAGGCGGTGCAGGGTGTGCAGCTCCCGCAGGCCGTGCTCCTTGCCCAGGATGAAGATGACCGTGTTGTGCCGGAACCTGCCGCAGGGGTGGACGGGCAGGGACGAGGGCTTGTCCACCACCACCACCTCCTCATCCTCCGCCAGGATGCGGATGGGCTGGGCAGTGACCGGCGGCTCGTGCCGATGCACGGTGTTCCTGAGGAAGTCGTTGTTCTGGAAGGGATATGGACAATTAATTAGCCTGAATCCAGCTTGTGCAACCACCCACATGGCCACAAACAATGGGGACTTGAAACTGTGGGAGAAGAATTAAAGCCCCTTTCTCCAGGATCCCTGGATTTGGGACAATAACTGTGCGTGTCACCACACAAATCCGACAACCTGCCCACAGCGTATTCCCACTCCCAGGGGCCAAGGACCCCGTGGGGCATGTGTGGGGCTGCAGGATCCACACATTCTCGAATCCAGTGGGGCAGGGATTCCCCGGGAGCCCCGACTGCCCCTTCGGTCTCTCCACAGGGTTCGTAGAATATGTCGAGTTGGAAGGAACTCATCGGGATTATCGAGACCAACTCCTGGCCCTGTGTTATGTGACTGCGGAGTTCAGGGGGTGATGCCCATGGCTCGGGGCACTCTGGGCTTTGTCACCCGCCCACGACCCCCACCGGAGCGCCCACCCCGGGGCCCGCCCACCTTAAGCACGATGTCCAGGTCGCTCACGGGCTCCTCGTTGAGGCGCAGGCGGCCGGCGCGGGCGGCGGCGCGGTAATAGGCGAGGGGCTGCGCTCGGAACTCGGTGCCGAAGACGTGCAGGAGGCTGCGGCCCACCCAGCGCCCCTTGCAGTAGGTGCGGAAGTCGAAGTAGTAGGGGCGCACCTTGCGCAGGCCGCCCTCGAAGTAGTACGAGGTCTCGGCGAAGTGCTCGGCGCCAAAGCTCACGCCGGCGTTCAGCTTCCGCGGCGGCGNGCATCGCGCCGCGCCGGGCGGCGCGGCCAATCAGCGCGGCCCGGCCCGGCCAGGCCACGCCCCCGGCGCCCCAGCCCCTTTCCCGCCTCCCCCCGCCCCCCAGCCGTGTCGTGAGGGCGCGAGAGGAGGCGGAGGCGGTGGAGGAGCGAGAGCGCCTTTATTTATTTACCTCCGAGCAGTTTTCCCCACTCAGAACTGCTCCACAAATGACCCTCGAGCCTCACCGCAGCCCGCCTGCCCCTCGTGAGCCTCCTCAGGTCACCGCCTGCGGAAGGGACACGTCAGGGAAAAGCCAAAACATGAGCATTTTTTTATAGCCCCAATCAGAAAAGCCAAGAAATGAACACTTCTCATAACCCCTAAGAGGGAGAAGTCCAGAAATGAGCATTTTTCAAAACTCGAAACAGAAAAAAACACGCCAAGAAACGAGCATTTTTCATAACCTCAAAATCCAGTGGTGCTGCCCATGCTTAAATTAGTTGGTGCAGGCAGGAAGAGAACACGCTCCCATATTTAAAAACACTGACAAATCAGGGTACATTGCTGCTCCGAGACACTAATTGCGACTTATTTTCGCCAAGCATTAGGCAGAGTAGTCGATATTAAAGTGGTTTTAGTGAAGCTTTAAGTATTCCTGTCTGCTTTCGGAATTCTCTGTGAACCGATGTTACCTAGAGTTTATCAGAGAGGATAGCTGGAGTTGTTTGGATCCGCTCCCTGGAAGCTGCCATGGCCTCCAAGAGCCTTCCCTGGTCTTGTCCCTGTTCTCCATCCCTCCAGAACAAGCTCATCTGAAGCAGAACTTCCCTTTATCCATCGATGAAACTTCCATTTATAAGCAAAACCATACCGACCATCTACAGGCCTAAGTCCCTCTCATGAGTTTTCTGAGGTGCCTTTAGAGATATCCATCCACGTGTCAGAGGTCATCCCTGAGGCAAAGGAAAACCAACAGTTACTACTCCCTCAGTTCTGTGCCACCATCACGTGGAATTTAAAAACACACACAGGCTCCAGAAAAAGAGGAAATAAAACTCTGCAAGCCCTATCCAATGGAAAACACCCCCTGCTTTGCCAAGCTGTTCTCTCCTTTTTTTTCCACAAACAGCATCTACCAGGGATCCAGGACTCGGTCAGCAAAGCCAAGGAGAGCAAGCTCAAAGGGAGAGGAAGGAGTGTTCCTCAGGGAAGAGCAGATTTTACCGAGGCCACTGCTTTTCCTTGTCTGTGAGAGGGACGTAGATGACGCCCATGAGCTGGGTCTCGACGATGTGCCCGTCGCTGGTCTTGTCGTACTGCATCAGCACCTGGTTCACTCCCTCGGGCCCCACGGGCACGATCAGCCGCCCGCCCGGCTTCAGCTCCTTCAGCAGCTGCAGCACGGAGAAATCCCAGTCAGCAGAGGCAAAAAAACCCCACACAGGCAACGGGCATAAGCCGTGCTGTGAAGGTCATGACAGAAAGTAAGCTTCCAGCAGTTCCCTCATTTTCTGTAGGGACAGCCAGCACGGCCACTCTTACCTCCTTGGGGACAGTATCTGCAGCCGCTCCCACATGGATCGCATCGTAAGGAGCCTCCTCGGGGTATCCCTGCCTGCCATCTCCAACTACAGAGGGAAAACATGCAGGGAAGACTTTGGTTGTCATAACAATTCGAAGCATCAACACAAACTGGAAGGACTTCGAGGAGCAGAGCCAAGGGAAAAACCCCGGGATTGCAGGGAGCTCACCCACAAGCTTCACACGGCCGGAGCTGAGCAGCGTCGGATCATCCTCTTGGACATTCCGGATGGATTCGTGCACCAGCTCCTTGATGTGCTCCACACCCACAGCTTTTCCCGTCGGGCCAATCTGAAAAGAACACCAGTCAAACACCTGATGCCTCCCGTATGGAAGAGACGTGTTTGGCAGGGCAGGTTTCAGTGGGAATTGGGGAATTTCCGGGAAGAAACTCCAGAGCAGAGGTTCTGAAGAGGAGATGCAAGCACTGTGCCCCTTCTTTGGTTTTAAGGCTGAGTAGTCCAGTTATATCAGCTAATTAAGGGATGTGCTTTCCAGGCTGGGAATAGAGTGCCATGAGCTCACCATCCTGGCGAAGCACGCAGTGAGGTATCCGCTCCCAGATCCCACATCCAGCGCCTTAGCACCTTCCACCAGCTGATCCTTGAGCAGCTCCAGCGCGTGGGCGTGCTGCAGTGACACCCAGGACAAGGGGGTGGGAAACATCCCGGGGTTAGTCTCCTCTCCCAACACTTTTCCTTGTTTTCTGATTTAATCACAGCACACCTGACCTCGTGCCTGACACTTCTAGAGCAAAACTCAAGTGTCAGACCTGAAAGATCTTTTGCAGGACATCATTTAGGCAGAGGCTCAGGAATTAGATGTGAAACAGCAGGAAAAAAGGTCTCATGCAAAAAAAGGGACAACATAGAATTCCCATCCAAACCCACTTTTAAAGCAACTGAAGGAGTATAGGGGGAACTCCTCTTAAAAAGAAAAATCCCTAAGGAAACAAGCAGGATAATCATGTCCATGGGATGTTTCACTTTTCTACTTGAAGGAAAATTAAATATAAAGAGAGAAATAAACAATTTCCTCCATTTCTGTTGAAAGTGAGGAGTTTTCAACTTACCATGTGCGGGGCACTGATCGTAGCCTTGTAGCCTAAAAGGAAATGGGTGACACAAGTTATGTGATAAGGAATAAAATTCCCAACGGGAACAGTTCTTAATTCTCCCCCACCTTCTCCTGAAGGAAAACACTTTTCACCTTTCACAGAATCCCAGGATGATTTGGGTTGGAGAGGGCCTTAAAGGTCATCCAGTCCCAGCCCCTGCCATGGGGGGGGACACCTTCCCTTAGACCAGGTTGCTCCAAGCCCCATCCAACCTGGCCTTGGACACTTCCAGGGATAGGGATTCCACAACTAGACCATGGAGCACCTGCCAAGGCACCTTGTGCCCTGCTGACAGAAGTGACTCACCAATGGATTGTGGAGAATCCATGTATGGGAAATACTTGATGTAGTGACCTCTGTCCGTAGCCAACAGCACATCGAAGACTCGCTGAGATTTAATGATCCCTTTTTCTGGAAAAGAAGGAAAAGAGAGACGGGCAGGACTGAAATCCTCGGCATTCCAGGAAGAAGAGATTTGAAAGGGGAAGCACACTTCAGGGAGTTCGTGGATCTGGGCGAATTAATGAAGGATCTGAGAGAGACAGCAAACAAAACGCTGATGGAAAGACATCCTTTCCCGTTCCCGCTAGGGGCCCAGCCGCCAGCCCATCTCCAGAGGGTGGCCACCTGCATCCACAACACTTCTGACACTGCCAAGTGTAACGGCGGTGACATGGAGTCACGTTTCACGCCGGGAAGCGGAGACTCCGGTTCAGGTTTCAGCAGTGAACTCAAGGGCCATGACTGCAGAGACATCCAACATCCCTTCACACCTTTCTGCGGGAATTCTGGGGAAGTTTACAGGTGGTTTTATGTGTGTTGCAGCCCGCTGTGCTGAGCGGAGCGGGAGCACCGGGCACCACTCCGGCCCCCGGGCAGCGCTGGAGGCACAGCATGGATGTCCGGGACACTCGGCTGCATCCCCGGGCTCGGAACACCGAGCTGCAGCACTTTAAAGGGCGCCACACACTTCCAGAGGCAGTGAAGGAAGGTGTGGAGAGGCTTTCCTGCCCCTTCTGGCATAACACCTTGTTTCCGACTATAAATAGAACGAGTTCAGGCTGGGGCAAATGCCAAAATTCAGGAATATTAACCCCGACCCTTCAGAGTGAGCAGTGTCACACGGTGTGACACTAAACATCCATACACAGACATTTAATATCCGTACACTGACATTCCAGCGGGTGCTGCCGGGACTCACTGTAGAGGTTGTTGACCAGCTCCGAGTGCGTTTTCCCGCTGGATGTCCAGGCCATGGTCCTGGCGAAGAGCAGCCCCATGAGTGCCAGCACGGCGCCGGACGGCAGCTGGCTCATCCCACGGACGCGGCAGCGGCCTGCGGAGAGAGAGGGCTTCAGAGCCACGCCAGAGCTCCCCGTGTCCCGCTGAAACACATCCCGCCCTCACTAAACCACGGCAAGCGTGGCAGAGGCTCCGGGATGTCACACCGCACTCGCCTGCGCCGCCCGGGGCAACTTCCGCCCTGCGCCAACATGGCGGCGCGGCGGCGTCAGCGTCCCCCGCCTTGCGGACCAATGGGCGCGCTCGCTACGCCAGCGGCGCGCGGTGATTGGTCGGATCCGGGACCCGTGGCGGCGGTGATTGGCCGGGCCGGGGGCCGGTGGCGGCGGCGATTGGTCGGATCCGGGGCCGGAGAGGCGCGGGCGGGGCTGCCGCGGGTGCCCGGAGCGCGGGCGGTGGGTGCCGGACCGGGGCGGCCCCTCCGCGCCACGGGCAGCCGCGGGGACATCGCTCCCTGGAGGGCGGCCGGGCGTCCTGGTGGGACGAGAATTCCCTGGAATGTCCGCTGGCGTGACTTGGGCAGAGGGAGGGAGGGAGGTGGCGGAGGCCTGGGCGGGCGGATCTGCTCAGTGTTCACGGTTTATTCCCCCCATGCCAGGATCCCACGATGAGGATGATCGAGAGCGTAGACTCCGTGGTGACCCGGTCCAGCGAGGACCTCTGGGCTGAGATCTGCTCCTGTCTGCCACATGCCGAGCACAAGGACGCCGGCGATGCTTTCACAGACTCCTTCATGGATTCCTACGCCGAGGGCAGCGGATCGGGAGGCTCTTCCCAACCCACCCTGAAGCCCTGGGCTCCCCTGAACGACTCAGAGGTGTATTTAGCATCCCTGGGTGAGTGTCTCCCGCTGCTGAGGTGCCTGGTGACAGCTCTGTTTATGTGGTGTCAGGGCTGTGGTCAAAAAGTCTCCCAACTATTTAACACACAATCTGGCTAATTTTCTTCGGGTGCAGCAGTGGAAATGTGAAGCTCAGTCAGAGCTTCTTCATCTCTGCCACAGAAAGGAACTTTTTGCCAAGTAAAAGCTGAAAAAATTGTTTTTTACCCTCCACAATAAGTGGGAGGCTGCACACAGCAACAGAACAGGTGGCAGAAGTGGCTTTTTAAGCTTTTATTTCTACCAGAACTTTCGTCGTGCCTTCGTTGCTGTTTCACAGCACACCAAGTATTGCAATGAGAGTGATTTATATTCCAATTTGCATGGAAATTGTGGCAACTCGGTGCCTGCGAGATCTGTGCCCTCCTGTGTGATTTCATGGAAACTGAGCAGTAAGTGTGAAAGTTATTAAAACCCCAAATGGGCAGAGTTGGCTGATTGCACAAACCTGATTCCCTTCAGAAGCATCACCTGAAAAATATAATCTTGTGTATATATAGGAAAGAGAGCCATGCAGGCTTGAAATACAGGAGGGAAATTACTTTTAAAATAGAAATTAGTCTTGAAAAGCTGATTTAACCTACTTTTTGATACAGAAGTCCAGCTCCTTCTCTTCTCTCCTTCCAGGAAAAAGCCATAACCAAGATAACAAAACCCCCTGTTCTCCTCACAGAGAGAAGACTGATGAGGATCAAAGGCCTGTCCCAGGAGGTGACCTCCAAGGACATGCTGCGCACGCTGTCCCAGGCCAAGAAGGAATGCTGGGACAGGTTCCTGCAGGAGAAGTTTGAGGCAGAGTGTTACGTTGAGGGCCACGATGCTGACGAGAGGTAACGAGCAAGTCAGTGGGAAGGGGTCACCACTTACCTCTTAAAAACTAGAAAAAGGTTTTGTCAGGACGTTACACGGAAATACCATTTCCCTGCAGCTCGGAGAGGCTGCCACGGGATTCCTGCAGCGTTTTGGGAATGCCCAGTGGGGTTGTGCTAGAGAGAAGGGCACGTAGGGTTTGAGCTTCCAGTGCTCCTTTCTGATCTTTGCACCCCTCAGACTGCATGGAAGCAGCTGGGACCTACTCAATTATTTCCCTCTTCACACATGGGGTAGGGAAGGGATGGAGCAGAGGAGGGAATGTCCATTGTGTCTCAGATGGGGATTTGGGGTTGGTGCCAGTCCTGGGATGAGATTTCCCTTCCCTGCCTCTCCTACAGTGCGTCTGCTCTCTCCCCCGTTGCCCTCTCACAGATGATGTCAGAAGTAAGATGGGAACCCTTTTCCTAAGCAATCACCCATTCCCAATCACATGGAACGCTTTCCAAATTCCTCATTTCTCACCTGACATTTTCCATGATTGCTTCTGGCTGACAGGAAGATTATTTCTCTCCCTTGAAGAAAATCTACTTAAGCCAGAACTATGAAAAGTAATCCCTGTTTCTAAGGAGGTTTCAGATGGTTTCTTTGGTCCCCAGTTAACTTCAATGTGATTTGTATTTAAAACCAAGCTTTTATGTGCTCTTTCTACTGTTTTTAAAGGGTGAGGATGCTATCCATGAAAGAATTTCAGTCCCTAGAACTTGACTATGAAGTTAGAGGTCACTCCTGAATGGTGCTGAAGTTTTGAGTCTCACTCACCAATGTAATTAAACAATGTAATTAAACTTTTAAGTGCACTGAATTATGATGTTAAACTGTTAGGGTTATATAGGTTCTTTAACCTTCCAGTGCTATTAATGCTCACACACTTTGAGATATTCTTCCTGCTTTGGTTTTGTTCCCTTCCCTTCCCCCCCATATTTCCTGATCTTCATCACAAAGAGGCACTTGGGGGTTTGGTTTCTTTGAGCAAGAGTTTTTTTGCTTCCAGCCCAGAAAGCTGGAAACTCCTGGAATCACTGACTGGTTTGGGTTGGAAGGGACCTTAAGGCCTGTCCATGGGCAAGGACAACTTCCATTATCCCAGGTTGCTCCAAGCCCCATCCAGCCTGGCTTTGAACATTTCCAGGGATCCAGGGGCAGCCACAGCTTCTCTGGGCAACCTGTGCCAGGGCCTCAGCATTGGGATTTCTTCTCAATATCCCATCTAACCCTGCCCTCTGTCTGATGGAGTTGGAGTCTTTGGCTACAGAGACAGAGGAAAACTGCAAGTGTGTAAAGGCTGAAAGGGATCCTGTGCAGGTCCTGTACACTGAGAGAAATCAGAGCATAAAACGTGTTCTAACCACAGTTTAAAAGGCCCACCTGCAGGGAATGGCTTTGTAGAATGACAAATTCTGCTTGCCCCTCTGTCAAAAGGATCCATCCCACTCCAGACCTCACCTGTGGGAACGGGAATACCTGCAGAGTGGCAGGAAATGCCTGTGGAGGCTTTTCCTCTTGCTTCTGTGTGGTCCTGTGTAGCTCTGTCGCTCCCTGGTCTCACGGTGTCCCTTTGCTGTCCCCAGCACGCTGGAGCACCTGAAGCGCTGGCTGCAGCCTGACAAAGTGGCCATCAGCTCCGAGGAGGTGCAGTGCCTCATCCCGCCGGAATCGCAGCCGGAGAAGCCGGAGGCCGAGGAGGAGCCTCCGGCTGCGGAGCAGTGAGAGCCCCCAGCCGTGCCCAGGGCTGCCTCTTGTCCCAGCCCCCAGGAAGATGTACCCAGCCATAGGTATAGCAAGGAAGGGGGCACAGAGCAAATTATCAGTCATTGAAAAAGTAATTTTTAAAAGAAAGAGCCCCCAGCACACTAAATTCCAGCTCTGGAGCTCCACAGACAGCGACTGGCACTGGCAGGGACAAGAGGGAACACCTGTGACACGGCTGAACCAAAACCTCACGTGTATCTTCTCCAGCCTGCAGCCACCTCATCATTCCAGCCTGGATGTGGATTGTTTGGAATCCATCAGGAGACACAACTACAACGACAAAACAAGCAGTGGTTGTTGAGAAGCACCAGAAAACATCACGGTCTAGAATAGAGCAGAGAAACCACTGAATCACTTTCTTCCTGTCTTTTACCTTTTCATTACTCAGTTGGGCATTTTTTTCCTCTCCTGCCAAGTCCACTTTAGTGTTTTCTCCAGATCTTCAGTGTTTCAATCTGACTTGGCCCCAGGCTGTGCCACGAAGAAGACAGATACTTCTCACCTCTGTGAATTTGGGACCCTGAAGGAAGCTCTCACTGCAGTAAATAAATAGATGGTGTCATTGACGTAGCTATTTCACATTCCTCTCTGTAATGTATCCTCTAATATCCCACTTTATTGCCCAAAATCTCTATTATAGACTGGAGGGGGAGTATTTTTCCTCTTGTTGGTCATTTTGTACCTGTTCTTTATCCCTTCAGCCTCTCCAGAAGAAGATCAGATGAGATTCTGTATTGGGAAACCAAGAGCGGTAGCCAGGGAGGCTACAAACAACTTGTTTTTGTCACAGAATTGCACAGAATTCTCTGACTTGAAATATATTTAGTATTTAATTGTTTTTTTCACCCTGCTTAATTCTGCAGAGGGTTATTTCCCTTTACTAATCCAAGAATCTGTGATTTTGTGCTGATTTTTTGTTGATCTGTGTGTTCTGCCTCGGCACCAACACTGGAGGTCGGTAGAGGGAAGCAGCACAGTCTGTCAGAGCTCCTTAGGGGAAATTGTGGTTCTAGGAGTTAATCCACACGGGATTCATACCGTATTCATTTATGTATCTGTTTGAAAATACTTTCTTAGGAGTAAATTCTTGCTGGAGCCTCCCAGTTTCCTGTCTCTGTACACAAAACAAAGGCGCTGCTCTCTCGGTCACTGCGTCACAACTCGGAGGTTGTTCCCACTGTCAGCTGTCCTGGTGTAACTCCCACCCCAGGCTCACCTCCCAAAAAAGTCAAGCTCAGAATTCTCCATTAAAACAATCCCTTGTTTTTGAAACCTTGAGAAATGGGGTGAATCATCTGAGTGCCAGTGATGCACAACTCACAAGCCTCGTGCCTTGCTGGTTTGGTCATTAAACGTCCCTTTTAATTTATCCTTTAACTGTCCTTTATTGTATTAAGTCTATGTCCTTGTGCAAATCTGTCTCACCTGATGTAACAAAGCTGTGACAAAGATGCAGAACTCTGAGCTGTTCCCAGAAATGGTTTGTGCAGAGAGAGAAAGCAGCAATTTCTCTGTCCCCAGCCTATTTCCCAGTCAATAAAATTTTTCTTATGGGTAGCAAGCACTGTGAGGATGCTTTGTATTATTTTATCTGTTCTTAAACATATTTGAGGAAAAAATGTACCCAAAAGAACTGTACTGGAATAATTCTACATCCACATCACCAAGCGTTTTCTTTGGAGAAGGGACCTGAGGGAGCAGCTTTTACCATTTCACTTGTAAAAATAATAACCATTCCAAGATTCTCAGACCTGCTCTATGGAAACATGTAGGGCAAAAGAAAATCCAACTGATCATTGCAAAGATTGAGCAATAATTTCCTTAAATTAATCCATTATGTAGAGTTAACTTTTTTCCCCTCCCATATATAATAAATATAGTTACATAAATGTAATTATAGATAATTAAATTATAACACAGAGTATAGACTTGGGGTGGGTCTATACTTTAATCACCATAAAAGAACCCTTTAAAACTTCTTTACAAACTCACTGAAACTGTGAGTAGGAGTTTGATGTGTCTGAGCAGTGTCGTTGCACTTGGTGATGCCACACATGATTAGAGTACCAGGGACTTTACCTCCCAATATTTGGGTTTATTTTGGGAAAAACAGGCTGCTGATCTCCTCTCCACCAAACAAACTCTTGCTGGTAAAAGCAGCAGCTTCACTAGAGGTGGTTTTTGCTTCTACAGCAACACCAGTCTTCCTATGTGTGGAAGTAACTCCCACAGAGGGAGAATTGTTGAGGCTGCAAAAACCCTCTGGGATCACTGAGTCCAAGCCCAGCACAGCTGAGCCCACCACTATCCCCTGTCCCCAAGTGCCACAGCCACACGGCTTTTAAATCCCTCCGGGGCTGGGGACTCCACCCTTGCCCTGGGCAGCCTGCTTTTAACAATTTAACCCAAAGGAGACGTCAGGGACAGCTCAGGCACAGGGAAAGGGCCCATCCTCAGAGGCGCAGGCAGATCTGCAGCCGCGGTGCCTGGAGGCATCAGGTCCAGACCGTGAGGCACAGGCACAGAGCTGCCAGCAGGTACAGGGAACCACTTTTGGGCAGGAGAAATGAGTAATCACAAAGGAAACAGCAGCCCCTCTCCCCTCTGTACCTTTTGAAGACAATATTTTACCTTTGTCTCTGCATGAAACAGCATTTCTCTACCTCTCGAAGCTGGTGGAGACCCCGTGTGGTGACACAGCCCCGGCCTGGCAGGGGTTTGCTTTCAAAATGGGGCAGAATAAAGTTGGATCTAACAAAATTCACCTGCTGCCTTGTCAGAGCAAGGGGAGGGCAGGGCTGACAGAGCACTTTCGGCAGCAAGGAAAGGCTCCCACCCACCCAAGCGGGAAAAAATGTGGTTCTCCACAAGCTTGGACCAAAGGAATGGATCCTACAGAAAGCATGAGCTGGCAGCACCCTGTGGTCATGCTGAGAGTCACAGAATTCCAGGATAGTTTGGGTTGGAAGGGACGTCAAAGCTCACCCAGTTCCACCCCCCGTCATGGGCAGGGACACCTTCCACTGTCCTAGGTTGCTCCAAGCCCCGTCCAACCTGGCCTTGGATACTGCCAGGGATGGGGCAGCCACAGCTTCTCTGGGTAACGTGTGCCAGGGCCTCAGCACCCTCACAGGGAAGGATTTCTTCCCAATATCCACTCTAAACCTTCCCTCCTTCAGCTTATGGCCATTAAATATTCCATCCTCCTTTGGAATTGACAGGCCCTCAAGGATCTGGCTTATAAAAACCTGTGGTTATTTCTAATAACCACCCTGGTGACATAGAAAAGGATAAAAATCACAGCAAACTGATTCCTGATGGGAGGGACACCAGGATGCCACAGCAGGTGCCTCCAGCACCTCCACCTCTCCCATCAGGGACCATCAGGGGGAGCTGCAGCTTTCAAACCCGTAATTGTACCCCTGAACCAGGACCTGGGGCAGGGCAATACGAGCTCTGGGAATAAGAGTGATTTATTCTGCAGGCTCTGGACGCAGCAAAGATGATGTCGAAGAAGGTTTTTCCAGGATAAGCCTGTGCAGAGGGAAGAGCTCCCAGTGCTGCAGCCAGGTCACCCTGGCCATGGCGCATCCGGGCCGGGATGGAGCCTGTGGCTGCCTTGGGATGGACTCATCATCCTGCTGACAGCTCCAAAGCCCAGCTCTCCTCTCAAACCAGCCTCTGGCTCTCCTTATGTGATTGTTCTGCTCTTTAAAATTAACAGCAGCTCTCGTCAGGCACTGATGCAGAGACAAAGATGATTTTCTTCCTGCTGATTATTTGGCAGGGGCGAGCACTCTCCTCTGGATCAGCTCAGCCAGCTTTAATAACCAGCCCAGCTCCATCAGATTGGGATGAATGAATCACCGTCTTGCACCAAAACTCTCCATTTTGCAGAACTTCTGTGACTGTTCTGACAATTTCCATTTCTCTTACCCCCAAAAATTCCAGTGGATGATCATTATTTATCATTTTCCCTTGCTTAAGTAAGGCTGACCCTGGTACCCTTTCTCATTTGGAGCAATTCCCAATGGCTGGACCACCCTCACCCCATCCTACACTTGCCTCCGCAGCTGAGCCACCAGCACCCCGGGGTTGGATGCCCATCACCCTACGGCTGGGCCACCCTCACCCCACTCTTCCCTCATCCCACTTTCCCCCCCCTTCCCTCGCCCCCGGCCCGGGACCCCACGACGAGGAGGGCGCTGCCGACTCCAGGAGCTCCGCACGGTCCCTGCGCCCGCCCCGTCTCCTCCGCACCTTCCCCTCCTTCCCTGCGGGGGGAATGCCCCTGGATCCGGCCCCGAGGGCGAGGGAGGGGCTCCCCGCAGCCCCTCAGTGCTCCCCGCCGGGCTGGGGGGCGGGATGCGGCTCCACCTGCGGTGCGGGGCGGTGGGATGTGCGCGTCCCCCAGGGTACATGGAACACCGAGCGCCGTGGGTGGAAACGTCCTGTTCCTCCGGGACTGAAAGGCAAAGGCAGCGGGAAAAAAAAAAAAAAAAGAAAAACAAAGCAAGACAAAAAAATCCCCACACTACAAAAACCCGACTGAGGACGGCTGTGCCGGAGCCTCCCGGTGAGCAACACCCTGCGAAGGGAACGCTCCTCCTCATCCTCACGGGGACATCGGCGGGCAGCGGGCGGCTCCCAGCCCTGAGCACCCCGGAGCCCGAGGCAGGTAAGAGCGCTCCGGGACCAGGACAGGGACAGGGAG
The DNA here is from genome assembly GCA_013397755.1 of Cnemophilus loriae. NCBI lineage: Eukaryota > Metazoa > Chordata > Aves > Passeriformes > Corvidae > Cnemophilus > Cnemophilus loriae. The sequence continues at coordinate 159,921 of VZTF01005562.1, read as the reverse complement.
TCCCGCAGCCACACCCTGCACCCCCCAAGCCCCAGCCGGAGCCGCGGGGTTCAGCATTTATCGGAGAGGGAGCAGGACCCTGGCGATGCACAGAAGGGCTGACTTGACTCTCGTGGGTACGCGAAGCAGAATTAAAGAATTTAATTGAGCTTCAGAATTTTCATTCTATAAGTTAATGAGTATTTTGGCTCCTCGGCTGCAAGTTTCCTAATGGATTTTGTGTTCCTGCCCCAGGCAGGGCACGGGGACCGGGAGCTGTGGTATCACAGCGTGTGCCCTTGTGAGTGCATCTGGGATGCAGAAAACCACAATACCCCTCGGTTAATTACAAGGGTTTCTTAATTAATGCTGATTTGACTCTCCACTGGGGGGAAAAGACTGTCAGATCCTGGTAAGGAGGATCAAACAATAATTTTGAGAGTGTGGGGCTTGAAAGGAGGGTCCTGGAGGAGAACTCTTAATTTCCGTGCACTTTCTGCTGGAATATATTTTACCTCATTCCCCTCTGCTGCGGTGAGTTGGTTTGTGGAGGTGCCCAGGGAGCCAGGCACTCCCTCCTTCCCTCTCTCCCATCTCAGCTGCCACAGGGAAAGACAGGAGAAGCCAAAGCTCCGTGGGTGGTGAAGATATAACCAAGGGGATAAAAGAACCCAGTGGGATGGGGTGGAGTGGGGTGGGGCAGGGTGAGCTGGCAGGGAGTGCAGGGGATAGAAAGGATGCTCCTGCCCAGCCAGGTGACTTGGGGTTGGTGGGTCAGGGTGGAATTAACTGGGAAAAATAAAAAGCAAGAAATGCAGAAGTGTCTTTTTTTTCTGCCTTACGTCAGCACAGCTCCCGGGTCACTCTCCGTGAGGCTTCCCGAGCTGATTTCCGGGTCCTGCTGCCCCAAGCTGGCAGCTCCCCACAGATCTGTGCTGGCTGCTTAATCATTTCACAGTCAGCTTCCCAACTTTGTTCCATACCAGAGCTCCTCTGCGTCTGTCACAGAGCACCTTCACTCTTAAACAAGTAATTTAAACCAGCCAGTGCCTCAGCGCAGGGCTCTGCAAAAGCCCTGGACTCTAGGAACAGGTCCTTCTGCCCAGAAGTTCAACCAAAATGTGTTCCTGTTTCCTCCAGAGCTCACAGGCTCGTCTGTGCTTGACTTTGAGTTGTGGAGAAGCTGCATCAGCCACAGGGGCTCCCATGGCTCAGCTGCCCAACGACTCCTGGCACAATGACTCAGCCCTGATCTTCACTGGTCTGGACCTGCTCCTGGAGCTGAAGCCGCTCTTCATCCCGCTCTACGCCACGCTGGTGGCAGTGGCGTGCATTGGGAACCTCTTCCTCATCCTCCTCATTGCCCTCACCAAGAAGCTGCACTGCACCACCAACTTCCTGATCGGGAACCTGGCGGTGGCTGACTTCATCATGTGCCTGGCCTGCGTCCCCCTCACCGTGTCCTACGCCTTCGAGGAGCGGGGCTGGCTCTTCGGCATGTTCATGTGCCACTTTGTCACCCTGCTGCAGGCTGCCACCGTCTTCGTGTCGGTGCTGTCCCTCACGGCCATCGCCATCGACCGCTACGTGGTGGTGGCGTACCCGATCCGCAGGCGGATCAGCCGCAGGGCCTGTGTTGGCCTCGTGGCCTGCATTTGGCTGCTCTCCATCGTGGCCTCCGTGCCCACCTCGCTGCACACCCACTACTTGGACCTCAATGCCATCGGCCACGACATGATCATCTGCGAGGAGTTCTGGAAGCACGAGGAGAGGGAGCGGCTGCTGTACTCGTGCCTGATGCTGCTGCTCTCCTACATGCTCCCGCTGCTGGCCGTGTCCGTCTCCTTCTGTGCCATCACCTACCACCTGCGCAGGAGGAATGTGCCGGGCGCCGCCCACCACTGCCAGGACAAGTGGACCAGGACCAAGCACAAGACCTTCCGGGTGCTCACCGTTTCCGTGGTCTGCTTTGCCGTCTGCTGGCTGCCTCTGCAGGTGATCAACTTCATCCGGGACATTGACGAGGAGTTCACCATCCTGGACAAGAGGTACGTCAACGTCATCCAGGTCTCATGCCACCTGATCGCCATGAGCTCCGCCTGCTATAACCCTTTCATCTACGCCTCCCTCCACGACAAGTTCTGGTTCCACCTCAGCAGCTACTTCTACCGCAAGAAGCAGAGCTCCAGGACCATGTCCTGCAAGGCTTCCCGCTTCAACACCTGCTCCACTCTGGCAGATGCTCCCACCGGGGCCTTGGACAAGATAGCTCTGCAATCCCGGTTACCTTAGCCAGAAGACCTTCTGGGATCGGGTTTGCAGAGCCCTGTATCCCAAACTATGGCTGGGACAAATCCCTATATCCCGAATCATGGCTGGGTGTAGTAGGTGTCCAGTGCTACATTTGGAGCATAAAGACTTCACCCCATGGTTTATGCAGGAGGTGGGTCAGTGTCTGAGCAAGGCAAACACCCATTGTGTAAAAAACTCTTTGGAGAGCGCACGTCTTCATTTTGTAGGATATAGATTGTTCCTAAGCAACAGGCAGCACTTTGTGCCACGGGAAGAGGTTGACTTGCACGGGGAGCCATGAAATCGCTGCGCATTTATCCTTTAAAATTGTGGCTTACTGGTGAAGGGACAATGTAGGCTCAGAGACGTGCATTCTGCAGGTGCAGGCGGGGACACGTGGCTGCTGGCAGCAAGTGGCTGATTTGGAATGGGAGTGACTTTCATAACCTGCTTGGCCTGCTGGAGGAGCTGCCCCCATAACCAGACAAGGCATCCCGGTTTCTCCAGCCAAACGTGCAGATGCAGCTAGGCACATCCAGGAAGTCATCGCTGCTCTTCATGGCCAAGTAGGACTCGGAAGATCTCAAGTGATGAGTTTGCTGAGAATGATGTCTCAAATTCTGCTCCCAGGGAAGTTTAGGTTGGTGTATGTCCATGTTCAGGGTCCTGCAGTGGAGGTGGGAATCCCAGTCCCAGGCTGATCTATCCCAGAAGCTGCCAGATGAAGGGTGGGTTTGCTTGTCAGTGCTCCTCGGTGTCTGAGGTGCCTCTGTGGCCTCTCGGGGTGCTCTGTGCAAGCAGCACATTCAGGAGGCAGCGTCCCCTTACACCCAATTCCCATCTAGGTTTTAACCTCTTGATTTCCCAGGAGAAACCCTTCGGAATAGCCCACAGGCACCAGCACCCCCATGGGCTCCAGGGCTCTCATGGCCATGGCAGCTCCTGGCCACCCGTGGCCATGCCTTTGGCTCACCATGTGCTGCTGTGCTCTGTGGGGCCGAGCTGTGGCTTCCCACTGCTCCTCGTGCCCAGGGACAGGACTTCAAACCCCCCAGGCAACAGGTCCTCAGCCCTGCATGGAACCTGTCCATGGCACTGGCCAGCATTTCCTCTTCTGCCAGCAGCTCGGGAGCATCCAGGTCAGACACAGCCGGCTGGACCCCAACAAGATCCCTAATCCACTCCCCTTTTGGCCATCCACAAGCTCGCTCACCTTCCTGCTGAGGCCCTCACGGTGGCCCTAGAAGGACTCGTGATTTTCTGTGGGGTGACCAGCAGAAACAGGGACCCATCCAAGGCAGTGCCGGTGGCCTCTGTTCCATTCCCACAGAGCAGCTCCCTCCTCAGCTTCCTGCAGCTTCCCTGGGCCTGGGCTGCTCATCCCGGAGGAGCCAAGCACGGCAGAAGGTCCCTGTTTGTCCTTCTAGTAATAAAGGCTTCAAGAGCTTGGGTTGTGTGTGTGCATTGATGTGAATCCCACAAAACCCAGAAACCCTTCACTGCAGCTCCGTCACATCCCAGGAAGATGCCAGCTTGGATGTGGTCAGTTCTGTCCCAGTCCTGGGCAGTGGCAGATCCTTGGGGGTCAGGCTGGGTTTAGGGCTGGACCATGTTGCTCCAGCCTGGCCTTGGACACTTCCAGGGATGGGGCAGACACAGCTTCTTTGGGCAACCTGTGCCGGGGCCTCACCATCCTCGGAGCCTAGAATTTCTTCCCAGTATCCCATTTAACCCTGCCCTCTGTCTGACTGAAGCCATTTCCCCCTGTCCTGTCACCGCCAGTGTTGATTCCTTCTCTCTTCATTTCATCCCATCACAACCTCTATTACTTCACTCTTAATTAAAACCCCTAAATTTCCCTAAATTACTCTTCTTAGCCTTTTTCTCCCCCCAGCTCTACTACCCACTCATCCCCATCCCTGCATTTATCTGCAGGACCATTTAAAAATTCATATATCCATCCTGGAGAAATGATCCACAAAGAGGATGAGGTTTCCTCTTCCATGTTTCCAGACTAGACTAGAACTTGCAGTTATTGAGAACTGGGGGGAAAAAATCCCCACCCGCAGGTCCCCCTGTTGAGATGTTTTGCTCATTCCCCAAATTACCTGCAGGAAAAGGGAAAACACTATTTTGGGAGGGTGAGCTAAAAGCTGAGTGGCTTCTGAGAATAAACACAGAAATCCCGGAGCTGCAGTCTGCGATTCACAGAAACTGGATATATAAAGGAGAACACGGTTTGTTTTCGTAATGAAAGTAAATTAATTAGATAAATGAGGGAGGAAAACATGTTTGAAGGCTTATTCTGCAGAGCTTTCCTCAGGAAGCTGCTCGAAGCTTTCCTCCCAGGAACCAGGGGATATAAAAGGGATACTTTTGTCAAATCATCCTCAATTATTAAGAGTTTTGCACAATATTCTCCTTGAGGCTGTTTCTTCCTTGCAAACTCTCTTGTTGTTTGAAATATGGTTGATAGCAGTTGGACTTGATTGTCTTAAAGATCCTTTCCAACCTAAACAATTCCATGATTCTGTGACCCTCTTCTGTACTGGGGTTTGGTGCCTGTAGCTCTCCCATCTGCCAGGACCCAGCCCAGAAAGGGAAAACTCTCAGCCTGTTTAGGTGTTTACAGCTCTAAGGGGCAGATAATATAATTTATTCCAGTGATGTTCTTTCAAAAGCATTTGAGAGATGATTATTTGAAAGAGCCTACCTACAAGCAAGGTATTATTCCCATCATTTGATCCCTATCCAAGTTTCTCCCATGGCTGCAGATGATGAGGCTCTTTGTCCTGCACTGCAGAATGAATTGAGATGAGCATCAGCTCTAAATGCACGCGAAAGTTCAACACTGTTTCCATGTGTACTCCTAGAAATTTCCTCCTCTGTCTCCCAATCAGGCAGAGCAAACAGAATTAGCCTGGTAATTTTCCACTGACTTTTAACCCCCCTCTCACTGTTTTTGTACTGTCTGGATGTCACCAGTGATGACAAAACAGCCAGAACAGAGAAGCTCCTCCACTGAGCCAGGATCATTGGGCAAATTTTGTTTGTAGAGCTGGAAAAAGCTTAGAAAATGTTGATTAATTTCATATTATTATTATTATTATTATCATTATCATTATCACTATTTCCTGGTTTATTGTGAATGACATTCTGACTCAAGCCACTGCTTCTAATTTCCTTGACAGGGCTTGCAAAATATCTTTTTCATTTCTCTGAACAGATTCCATGGGCTGTACAAACTGTGGCCAACGCTTTCTTCCTAGAGCTTGGCTCTGGCTAAAGAGGCAGGTTTGTGACACGTACATGAGTAAATTAGGCTTATTTTCACTTCTTTTGGCTAAAAGCACAGTTGGTACAGCTCAGGCCCACAGTAACGACCCGGAATGGGTCCCATTTTGGGATGGAAGGGACCTTAAAGCCCAGCTAGTTTCACCCCCTGCCATGGGCAGGGACACCTTCCAGCAGCCCAGGTTACTCCAAACCCCATCCAACCCGGCCTTGGACACTCGGGAGCTGGATCCCATTGGACCAGGCAGACTGAGCACCTTCCCATGGACATCACCTCTCTGTGATCTGCTGGATTTTCCAGCATTGCTGAATTATTGAAAGCATCACAGCTGATATTTGGATGTAACCACTTCTGACTCATCCCGTATTCCCCTGGTGCCTCCTTCTCCTTTGTCACTGCAAGACGCTTTGGAGTGCTCACACTTTAATTTCCGTGAGCGTAGCAAGCTCTCGCTGCAGCAAATTAACCAAGATTTCCTAAGCCCCAGTTTACTCCTCATTCATCTGTTTTATCCGTCATCCCGCTCCCGCAGCAGATGCCAAGAATCTCCTTAGTCACACACCACGGTCACCGCACCCTCGCTCGGGGACGAATCTGGCATTTACTAGACTTAGTTCAACATTGTTCCCCAAGGTGATGATGAGGGATGGGGTGCCTTGTATCAGTCCCCAAAAACATACAGACACATCCCGGGCTTGGTGCTGTTGCCTGGGACTCTCCTGCATGCCAAGGATGGAGCGGGGCTGGGAGACACCCCAAAACCCCCCCACTCAAAGCATCATTTTTACTGCACATTAACATCCAATTTTGGGAGCAATGCGGGAGACCCAGACATTTCCTGCAGCGGGGATTGAGTCATCCACAGCCCTTGGCAGCAGAGAACTTGGGGTGATGCTCCAGCCAGATCCCCCCACGCAGGGGGTGGCCGCTTCTCCCCGGATGCTCCAGCCCATCTCCTGGCTGTGATGAGCGGAATGAGGCTGAGGCCACGCGCAGTGTGCGGGTGATGGGCGCTAATTCCATAAATGAGGTGAGCGCTGATTGCCACGCAGGGAAGCGCTGCGGAGCGGCTCAGAGCGGCTCTTGGTTGCCATAGGAACCCATCAAGCCCTGGGAAAAGCCAAATTACTGGATCGAGGCAGCTCCTCCGGCGGTGACAGTGGGGGGCTCTGCATGGTGAGGGCTCCTGCTCCAGGAATGGAACCAGGGCAACCTCAGGAGGTGAAAGATGGTGGTGGGGATGCCTAAGTCGCCAGGGAGACTTTGGAGCCCCTTCCTGTGCCTAAAGGGGCTTCAAGAGAGCTGCAGAGGGACTTGGGACATGGGCCTGGAGTGACAAGGGGGAACGGCTTCCCACTGCCAGAGGGCAGGATGGGAGATTGGGAAGAAATTCTTCCCTGTAAAGGTGGTGAGGCCCTGGCACAGGTTGCCCAGAGAAGCTGTGGCTGCCCCAACCCTGGCAGTGTCCAAGGCCGGTTTGGACAGGGCTTGGAGCAGCCTGGGATAGTGGAAGGTGTCCCTGCCCATGGCAGGGACTGGAATGGAATGGGATGTCCTGGCAGGGGAACAAAAGGGTCCCTGCAGATTTTACCAGGGCTCTGAAGGGAAAGTCTGCACTGCTGAGACTGTGCATGGTGCGGATAAAGCTCCAAAGTTCTGGACCAGGATCCTTGCAGCTCTTTATCCCAAAAATGTGGCAAAAAAAGATATTTCCGTAATCTCACTGGGTTGCAACAAAAGCCTGGTGAAGCAAATGGATGAATTTTCAAAATTTACCCTCAAACTCACCCCAAGACACAGCCTGGTCCTTCTCACTCCGTCAGGAACTGTCACCTCCTGGGCCACCCTGAGCCCGAAGCAATGCCTGGAAATATCCAGGCAGGTTTACTGATGCTCATCCCTCCTGCATTAACAAGAAATCTTAATTTCTCCCCTTGCCACAGGGTGTTTCCAGGCTGCCAGCTCCCTCCTTCCACAGAAGACGACACAGTCCTGGGTCTCCATAATTATTTACATGTGGGCTGTGTTTATTGGCAATTAAATGGTTCGGTGGCTCCGAGACATTAGTCTCCTCTAAACATGTTGTCTGCCAGATTGCTTCCTGCCAGCAGTCCCTGTGGGATGGGAAATTCTGCCGAGCCCTCCGGGGCCGTGTGTGGATGGGAGGGAGCAGCTGGCAGAGCCCCCCCGGAAAAGTAATGCTCTAACGGAGCAGGTTTGGAATTGGGAGCCACGAGGAGGGGATGGGGTCGTGTTAAACACCGCTCAAACAGGCAGACCCGAGCCCTGGAAGATCAGAGGGGTGGCAGGGACGGGGTGTGCAGGAGCATCCCGGCCTGGAGCAGGGAAGGGAGGGATGTGACAGGCCGGGATGGGGCCGTGGGACTGTGCAGTGTCCCCACCAAGGCAGCAGCCCCAGCCCACCCCGGAGGACACTTACCACTTACAAGTCTTCAAAGACCCACTGAAATGCTGCAGGGCTCGCCCTTGCTATTGCAAGACCTGGTTAAAGGGATTTTCTATAAGGAATTGTCTGAAGCCGGCGAGCGGAGGGTGGATTCCTGCAGAGCTGCTGCAGGGAAGGCTCCGGCGCGGAGCCGAGCGCCCGGGGCGGCCGCGGTGCTCACAGAGACTTTGTGCCTCTGCAGCATCGTCCTGTCAGCGCCGGGAATTTGCTGCCGGAGCCAGTCCTGGCTCCAGGGAGCTCTTTGTGAGCACTCAGCAGGACAGACCCCCCAGCCCTGCCCTGCTGTGAGGGCTCTGCCGCAAACCAGATGTTTTCGTGGCCGCCCCGAGTGTCCCCAGCTCCTCACCCCCAGCTGCTGCTTCCTTCAAAGCCCTCAGCCCCCAGAAGCCTCCTGGCGCCCACGATCCCACAGAAAAACTTGATTATGGATGAGGCTTGGAGCAGCCTGGTGTAGTGGAAGGTGTCCCTGCCCATGGCAGGAAGTGGGACTAGATGATTTTTAAGGTCTGTTCCCACCAAAATCATTCTGGGATGTCAGGCTCGCTGGGCTTTCATCAGCTTAAAATCCACTTGGACTTGCTAACGATCAGGAGGTGGGATTGAGGTGTGGGATGAGCAAGCAGCATGGGGATCCAGATATTTATATGAATTTATTATGTTTTTACATTTTAAATCTCAAGCCTTTGCTGCTTCCCCCTGCTTGGCCCTTTCCCAGGTTAGAAACGAGCCTGAACCTCCTCAATTCTGCTCCGCTGCTGGCAGGGGATCTGAGCCTACACCCAGCCATGCTCTTGATCTTTTACTCCTCAATCTGGCACCTTAAAATTCCTTCAAACAGTGGCAGCTTCAACAGGGGTTTCCTCAGGCACCTGCCTGTTGCTGCTGGTTCCCACATCCCTATTTTCCTCCTCACCTGATGCTCCCCAACAGCAATAAACAGGATTTTGCTGGTTGCTTTGAGCTTCTTCCCAAGCTCCCGGTGCTTTCAGGAGAGCAGAAGGATGTGTTTAGGCCCCAAAGTGCCCTGTTGTTCCCCATTCCAAGCTCCCACCAGCAAATACCACTCACCAGAGCCACTGAAAGGTGCAGTTTCCACACTGATCCCAGGGCTCACTGAAGAGCTCTGCAGCTCATGGATAAGCCCTGATGGAGATTTATTTCAGTCCCACTCATAGCTCAGCAAGGATTCTGTGGCTCCCATTAGCACTTTGGAGAGGTATAAAGCAAATTCCTCAAGCTTCTTGGCTCGAAATCACGTTAAGATTTGCTGAAAGCAACAGAAGACGCAGTTTCTAGTTGTGGGTCTGCAAAGGAAAAGGCTTTTGGAGAGTTTAAAATCCAAAGGTGCTTTTTTCCCAGAAGAAAAGGAAGCCACCTTGTCTGTCTTTATAAGCAAGTGGAAAACAGATCTGGAAGATTCCCTGACATGAAGAAGAGGTTGGATATAAGTGAGACTCCTGCCTGTTACCTGAGATGGGATTCCAGCTTCGGTTCCAACTCTGCTACTGACATCCTGAACGTGGGGCAGCTCTGCTGAATTTGGTGGCACCAGCACTATGCAAAGAGCAGGTGAAGTTCTACAAGCCCTTCCCATCCAATCATGACACTTCTGATTTCTCCTCTTTTAACCCAAAGGACAAACTGCCAAGGATAAGGAAAACCACGTGGAGGCACATGGGCCCTGGCAGAAGGTGCGTGACCGACAAGGTGTTCCCTCCTCCTTCCCGCTGGCGCCGGGCCTGGACATATTTTGCTCACGATGCAACTTCCATTATTTCCATGGCAACCATCCTTTGTCGGGGCTGAAGACTGGAGATTTTTTAACAACTCCCCGTTTGCCAATTCAAGCCCCAGAAGGAAGTGGGAAAGTTCTCATTCACATGCAAAACAGCTGCGATAAAAGCCGAGGGGTGCAGGGTGGGGGCAGCGCTCCCGCACGGCGCTTTTCATCCCAGCCTTCCTCATTTCCAGGGATGCGCCTGACACCCTCCCAAACCCACTCTTGGCAGGGGGTTGGAACTTGAGGATCTTTAAGGTCCCTTCCAACCCAAACCATTCCGAGATTCTATGAATACCAAAATATCTCTACACACAATAGACCCATTGGCGACGCTTTCTTTTGGCTCTTTCAAAATCCTGCCTGCGAGGGAAGGAACATCCCAAGGATGTTTGAGCTCAAAGCAAGATCCACAGCCCGTGGGGACTCTCGTCCATCAGGAGGGCGGCTGGGAGCCAAGAGGAGCAGAAGCCAGGCTGGTGTGATGCCGTCTGCAGGCATCACAGCGGCCGTCCCTTGGCACTGCTTGCTCCTGCAGCCTTTCCCAAAGCTTTATTCCTGCTAGATCCGGGGTCATGGCTACCAGCCAGCATGGCGACTGGCAGCCTTAATGCATTTATTTCAGCCCCAGTGCTTGGCCAGGAAGTTGGTTATTCCTGCAAAATCCACAGGAGAAGACCCACAGGAAAGAGAAGAAACTTGACATACACCCTGAGCTGAGCATGGGGACCAGAGGGAACATGTTCCAAAGCCCTTCCCAGAGTCACATTGCCAAAAGTCAACAGCTTGAGGTTTGGAAAGGCTGGAACCAGGCTTTGCAGGTGTAACGTTGGAATTAGTAAAGAAGATGACGTGAAGTGAGATTTTTGGAACAGCAAAGGTTCCTAACCTGTCTCGCTCCCCGGTCCGCAGGGGAATACCAAACCAGCTCCAAATTCCAAAAATTGAGCAGAAGAAGTGACTAGTGACAAAATACAGTAGCATTGTGGCACTTTAGAGGGAATCAGAAGGTTTCTGTGTCACGAGGTGGAATTAAACTGTTGGGGTGTCTCCACATCCCTAGGCAGGGTTCTACAGGGAGAACACGAGGGCAGCGAGGTCAGGGATGGGATTTATCAGCACAAAATTGGAATAAGCAAGTGAGGGAAAAGAAGGGACAAACCTCAAAGCCAAAACTTCGGGTCGTTCACTTGGGGAAGTTTGGGATATTCAGTGCAGAACTGAGGATTAACAAAATAAAATTCAAGAGGAAAGATCGCCTTTTGATTCTGCGGGATAACTGCACGTGTAGGGATGGAAAGGTGGGAAAAGGAGCTGCCAGACTGGAACAGGTCCAAACCAGTTCATAACTTCATGTTTTCCTCCTCATTTGTACCTGAGCTCCCTTCCTCCCTGCTCCTGCAGCCGTCACCCCTTTCCCTGTGCTCCAGGGGATGGCTGGATCCTGCTCAGCACCTCTCACCTCCAGCGCCTGCTGTCAGCTCTGGAATCTCCTCCTGATTTATTCCACCCTGGAGAAACATCTGACAAAGGAAAGGAATGATACAGCTGCAGAGGGAGCTGACTTTTTTTTCACTCTACTTGTCCAAAGCTGCCATAGAGAATTGTACCATTGGCCACAGATAAAATGAAACCCAAATAATGGAAATCTGATGAATTTCTCATTTTTGCTGACCTGCAGACAAACTTCTTCCCAAGCTACAAGGCTCTACCTGAATTAAAATCCTCCTCATGGGAAGGTACAAGGAGGTAGGAGCCTGTTTGCTTTATTTAAAAAGAAAAGGCTGATCAGTGATGCCCAGAAAAGGAGTGAGAGTCAGAGAAAAGCAAAATCCTGTGCATAGTAAATTAGATTAAGGGGACAAGACACAGAAATTTAATATAGAGAACAGAAGCTGCAGCAGATAAACAAACAAGCAGCACAAACCTTTAAAACTACTGAGAAATAAACATTTAATTAAAAACCAAATCACCAAACAAGTGGGTAATGTTCCCAGAAGCAAAGATAGCAAAGTCTCACCAACTTATTCCTAGTTAGAGAGACCTGGAGGTCAGGTTTAATCACAGCTCAGCCCACCCCCCCAGCAGCATCTGTTTTACAAAACAAAATCCGATTCCCAGCCGGATCTGGTGCCTTTGGCTGGAGGACAGGACAGATCTCCAGCTCTTCCAGCACCGGGCACCAAAACCCCTGGGGACAGACAGGAACGCTGCCGATTTCCGAGCGGGCGCGAGGAGAGCAAAGCCAATTTCTGACCCATTTTTGGCCTGCGGTCGGTGCCCACAGATTCAGGACACAGCCAGGAGCTCAAATCCATGAATGTTCCCGTCATTGCCCTCATACCCAGCCATGACTCCCTTAGCAAAGGTAAAAATCCCTCAGCCCAAACTGCCCTTGGCCACTTACCCCAACAGTGGGCTTGGATGCAGCTCCATGCCCTTCTTTCAGAAAATGTTAAAATCCTGAAGAAAACACCTCAAAAAGGCGGAAGGAAAATTAAGAGAGGAATCCCAGGAAGCCGCCAGCTCCATAACCCATCCTTACCGCTTTGTACCAACTCCACAGCAATTAGGAGCCCATTTTGCTGCTTTTCATCCCATTTCCCTGTGTTCGGCTCTGATGTGTCCCTTCTCCATGTGTTGATGCTGCTCTGGCAATTAAAACATTAATTAATCATGACAGGAACAACCAATTCATCCCACCTTTGTGTTGTGGCTCAGCATGAGGGGCAGAGGCCTCTCCAAGGACACAAATAATCCCAAGGAAAAGCACTAACAGGCTCATTCATATAAAAACTTTATTAGAAATGAGGACACAGCCTCCCAGGAACAACCTCCTGCGTTATCTCCCAAACTTTTATGATTTCAGATCCATAATTAAATAAAAGAGCTACAAAAAGGGTGTGCACAGCTATTAGGGGAGGGAGAATCAATACCCAAATTTCCATTGTTTCAAACATGGCTGGAGAAAGGGGTTTTCCACAGTGGTTTCCATGCAGAGATCCACGAGGCTGCAAGCTGGCATATGGCCCATGGGATTGTTTTCCACCCTAAGGACCAGCATGGGCTTTGATCTTATCCCAAGTTTGTATTGCTTCAATTCAGAGAAAAGAGCAGAATGTGATGGCTTGATATTGCATCTGATACATGATGTTGGGTAAACAGTCATACTTCCAAAATCACCCGAAAAAGGGGTATTATCCTACCCCTAGTTATATTTCAAAGGTAAATAATAATAATAATTAAAATAAAAACCAGAGGTACTACTGGCACAGAAAAGAATGACCAGCCTCATTTAAGTACCATCTACAGTGAGAAAATAAAGAATAAATGGGGCCTGGTTTACCTTTTTTTCTACTTATACTCAAAACCCAGTCAGGACTGGTTTAACAGCACTAATTTTTAGTGCATCAATTGCCACGTTACGATCTCAATTCAACCAACGTTTAGTACAAAACCCAAAAAAGGAAGAAAAATACTTAAAATATATAAATTTCTCAGATTCCTTATAGGAGTTCTCCACATCGTGGCATAGAAAAGGATTTAGAGCAAAATAGAGATACAAAAGCTATTGTGCTCGAGCCAGTGGCGTATGTACATGTGAAAGTCAGAGAGGTACAAAAAGGATCCTAAGAAGCGAAGGCAGTAGAGAGTATTTTATATAAACAGTGCTTGCAAAGTATAAAATTAGGAAATAATGCATAGAGGAGCGTGCTTCACATGGCAAGCAAATCCTTGTAGCCAAGGTAGAATTCCCACCGGCTCCCGACAGGAACCGCTCACTGCCTGCAGAACTCGCTGGTGATGTTGGGCAGGGGGTAGGCAAAGAGGAAGAAGTCCAGGATGTATTTTGGGAGGAGATCTTTGATCAGCCGGCGCGGGGTGTTGCACAGGTAATAGTGCAGCGTCTCGGCCGTGACGGGCTTGTACCAGGCCTGGCGCTCCGGGAAGCGGACGAAGGAAGGCGACTGGACGTGCTCCAGGACGTGGTTGGCATCGGCGTGCAGCCGCTCGTAGGAGCCAATGAAGTCGTACCTGACAGCGCAGGGCTGGCACAGGTTGTAGATGGGCATCCAGTGCTCGTTCATGCGCTCCACATCCTCGTCCAGCAGGTACTGCAGGAACTCGGAGAAGGACACGTCGTCGCCGGCCGAGTCCCCCGCGTTCTTCCGGTACCGACGGATGATCTCCACGCCATACTTCTGCTGGTACTCCTTGATCTCCCCGAATTTATTCCGGTACGCCGAGAGCAGCCTCTCCATCGGGTTCCGCACGAAGATGAACTTGTAGTAGTGCTTCAGGCGGTAGCTGATCTCCTCCGGCTTCATGTCACCCAGGAACACCAGATCGCTCTTGTGGTCCATCTTCCCCTTCACGTCCACGCTCTCCAGCGCCCCATCCAGCACCTTCAGGACGCGCTTCCAGTTGGAGCAGGCCACCTTGGGCACGTAGCAGTAGAGGAAGCGGTACTTGTCGCTGACCAGGAGGTGCTGGAGCACCGTGCGGCGCTGCCCGGGCGGCAGCTCCCAGACGCTGCGGGGCATCGAGCGCTGCCCGCACAGGGCGCGGATCGTGCGGTTCCGCGTGTCCCGCAGCACCTCCAGCTCCAGCTCCGCCGGCGAGTCCGGCCCGTCCCGCCGGGACGGCCCCGCGGGCGGGTGCGGCGGCGGCAGCCCGACCTGGGCGAGGATGCCGCGCTCGATCATGAGGAGGAGCCCGCTGGAGGCCA
>VZTF01005562.1:99100-145179 GCA_013397755.1 Cnemophilus loriae | reverse complement strand
CTGCCCTCTGGCAGTGGGAAGTCGTTCCCCCTTGTCCTGTCCCTCCATCTCTTGTCCCAAGTCCCTCCCCAGCTCTCTTGGAGCCCTTTAAGCACTGGAAAGGGCTTTAAAGTCACCCTGGAGTTTTCTCCAGGCTGAACACCCCCTGCTCTCCCAGCCTGTCTCCAGAGCAAAGCTGCTCCAGCCCTCTAACCATGAAATCACAGAATCATCCAGGTTGGAAAAGACCCCCCAGACCACTGAGTCCAATGTGTGACTGATTCCCACCTTGTCACCCAGCCCAGAGCACTGAGTGCCATGTCCAGTCCTTCCTTGAACACCTGCAGGGATAGGGACTCCACGACCTCCCTGGGCAGACCCTTCCAGTGCCTGACAACCCTTTACAGGAAAAAATTCTTCCTGATGTCCAACCTGACCCTCCTCTGGTGCAACTTGAGGTCATTTCCTCTCTTCTCCCTTGTGCCATGTGAGCAGAGCCTGACCCCCACTTGGATGCACCTTTCTTTCAGGGGGTTGTAGAGAGCGAGAACGTCCCGCTCAGCCTCCTTTTCTCCAGGCTGAGCCTCCCAGCTCCCTCGGACACTCCTCTTAGCACGCGCTCCCACTGATCATCCCTCTGGAGCGAGTCCAGTGCCATCTATCCACCAGCACCTCGGCACGTCAGGATGTCAGTCAGGCACAGGCCTGACCAACACTTCACACTGCTCTCATCCCAAAATACATTTAAATGTGATTTCAAACAGCCCACCAAGTCTGCTCCGAGGTTCTGGGCGCTGCCGGCAGCACAGTTCACATCCCAGGGCTTCCGTGGCCTTGTGCGGTGATAACGGATGGTTTTTGCTAAACCAGGCCAAACTACCCATAATTAGGCATTGTGCCCCACTTTATGTAATTGTATAATTCTATAATTCCTGTACAGGTTTAGCACCTGGAGGAGGAGAAGACAGCGGCTACCTGCTGAGCCGAGGAGGCTGTGCCACCACCGGAGAGCCAGAGGACGGGATTTTCCAACACTTCGCAGGCATTTCCCCCAAACCACCTCTGTGAATGACCCCTGCTGCTTCAGGCCATCCCCTGGATGCCTGCGGCACTAACCCAGCCATCAGGATGCCATTTCCTCACACAGCCCTTTCCGAAATCATTCCACACTGCCATTGTTCTCCGCATTTTCCTTCAATGAGTTTTCCTAGCCTACCATGGGGCCTGGGCTCTTAACCAGCCTTGCAGGGACTCTCTGTCAGGAGCTTTCTTAACATCAAGAGAAAACCAGCTTCCACTTACTTTCCTTTGATCAGGAGCCAAGAGCGTTTTGTCAGCCAAGGCAGACAAAGCACTTGGAGCGCAGCGCGAGAGCCTGCAGCTAGATTATTGCACATTTCCCGGTTTTATTTGGATGTAAATACAGCATTAGCTCTAGGAAGAGACCGATATCCGACCCTGCCACCAGCAAAGCTGCACACACGAGGTGTTATCAGATTCCTGCTCTCATTTCAGAGGGCAGGTCCTGATCTGATCTCAACACCAGCCCAAACTGAAGCCGTGCCAACATATATAATCCGTGTTACCGAGACAAAAATCAATCCCCCCTCCTGGGGAAAAGGACTGATTGCAGCAAACTCCAAAGCAGCCAAGGGGAATTTTTACTTCTTCGAAGGCATGTTAGTCTGGCACCACTCATCCCTTTTTGTTCCTATTCCCCACTAATATCTCTAGGTCAGGAGCAGTTATATAGGATAGCCCACTGGTTCTGGAAATATAGAGAACCAGGAAACTGCCCATGAGGTCAGTGGGGCTATTTTCCAAAGGGAACTTGGATTTAAGGACTGGTCTGAAGAGCAAAAGTATGGGGTACGATGCAGAGTCTCTATAGGAACAGCACAGCCAAGCAAATACAGGGTTCAGGGGCTGGTTTGCAGGACTAAACTCTGTGTCACCAAGGAAAATTAATTGTGGCTAAACTCAATGTGCCTAATTAACACCCAGAGTGAGCAGTAATTTGATTTCCAAAGCAGTTAAAAGCTGCCTCACGTTCAGAATGTGCAAAACTGTGGGAATATATTTCCCAGACAGATCCATCCCTTCAGAAAAAGCACATTTAGCAAATAAAATGTCACCGAGGAAACCCAACTTCAGGCTGCTGTGGTTTGCCTACGAGTTTATACAACACACCGCAATGATGGAAGGGTTTAGTTCTCCTTTCTGCGGGAGAAGGGAAACCCACACAGCCCTTCCCAGGGAAATGCTCTGCCAGGCCTCAGTGTGATCTACTGCCAGAGGCTGGAGCAGCAGCCTCATCCCTAAAATGCCCAGTTACAGGTATAAAAAGAGTTTTGTATGTCCCAGCCCTCTTCAAGATGCCTTCAAACCCCAATATTCACCTTCAGAGCACCACAGCCTCCACCCTGGGTAACTGGAGCAGTAAATCTCTGGGCCTTTTCCTCACTGTTTACTCACATGAGCAAAAAAAACCCATTAAAATACATTATAATATCAACAGCATTACACTGAGCCAGTCTCCCAGCAGCCTTTATGCACACATAGGTTTAAGGAAGGATGTAGAACTCACCTTGGCTGTCAGAAATCAGGAATATGTGTCAGTGTGACAAAGAAAAGGCCAGTTCCCAGAGGGGATAGAGAAAAAGACTGAGGGACGCTCCTGTCCTTCCAGTTCGGAGTGAGGCTGGACACTGATGTCATCACAAATGCCCTGCCAAGGCTCTGCTGGCTTTTGGGGTGAGATCAGACATTTATTTTGGTCTGAAGAACTGCAAAAAGGACAAACGGGTGAGGCCTCTGGAAAAGCTGAGCAAGAGAAAGAAGGTTCCTTGAAAAAACATCAGTTTGGGCCAATGCCAGCTTCCCAGACAAGAAACAGGATGGTGATTCCTATCAGAGGAGACCCCCTGGATTGGTTTGAATAGCTCTGGATCAAAAAGTAAAACAAGCAAAGGAGGAGAGATCCGATGCTGTGGCTGCGTGTCCAGAGATTATCCTGTAATTTGGTATAATAAAGCCTCTTATCCAAGGGGATAAGCACAGAAGCCGCTCCACAATCAGCTCACTACCGAGGCAGAGTTTCTTATCTCTGGGGAAAAAAGCCTTTTTAAACAAAGTCAAACACTGTGGATGAGTACGCTGAGCAATTCCGAGGAGATGGTCAAACACAAAAATCACTGTTTTCAAGGAAAACCTTGTGCCGAAGGATCTGGTTATAAATTCATCGATATGCAGTTGGCTGGACTTGCAAAGACTTTGCTCTGAGCTCAGTGCCTTAACTCCGAGCTCAGTTCCTTGCTCAGTTCCTCGCACTGAGACCTGTTCTGCTCTCTCTGCTCCGCTGGGCATGACTGTGGAATCACTTCTGAATGGAGCCATCCCGGGAGGTTCAGCTCCTTAACGCCAGGAGAAACAGCAGGCGCCGCTCGCTCAGCAGAGGCCGTGACAGCTCTTCCCCCTTGGATTTGGGGTGAGGACGCAGGGAGCGAGCCGGAGCGCATCCCGGTCCCCGGGGATGGCACAGGCAGCGGGCCGGGAGCGGAGGCTGCGGGGCAGGCAGCCAGCGGGGCTGGCAGACACTGCATGGATACACATCCCCCCGGGCTACGCGCTCCCCGAGCAGCGCAGAGCTGTCACACACTCCACATGCTCCAGCTGGGCCGGAGGTCGCAGCGAGGTCAGGAATACCGCAGGCGCCAGCGCAACGGGGACAGCGCTCGGGGACTGCGGCTCAGGCAGAGCTCTCTCCCAGTTACTCTCCTGCTCCCAGATCTTTCCCCCCAAAAATCAGGTTGACATGCAAAGCCCATTGCCAGGCTGAGCATATCCAATTTTAAGTCAGTAACAACCACAACTCCCTTGTTGCACCCTTTATCCTCCCGCTGACCCATCTCTGATCCCTCTGATCCCTCTGAGCCCAGGGCTGCTGCTGGATGCACACACAGACATCCTCGGAGTGGCAGCCAGCCGGGGTTTTACCACCAGCGCTCAGTACAAACACACATTAAATCCTACACAGCTCCCAAACCTGTGTCGCACGAGTGTCTCCAAGTCTCTTAACTCATTCCAGGTCTATCAGCTGCTCTTTACACGGAGTTTCCCGACGCTCCCAGGTGGCTCCTGCGGGGCTATAATGAAGTCGTGACTGTGTGTGAAGTTCCTGCTGGAATTTGTAGGCAATTAATATTTTTGTGGTTTCACAGGCAGCAGGATGAGGACTGAATCTGCTCCAACACCTCCAAAACCTGCAGCATCTCATCCCTGACACTAGAAATCATTGTCCCCAAGGCACAAAAAAAAAAACCGGGAAGGGACTGATAAGGACCCATTTGACTGAACCTGTTTAGGTTCGTAACATCCTTCCGTGTGCCAGGAGTGATAATGGCCTGTGAAGGACATGCTTTGCCGCAGGAAAAGTATTTGATGGGAATGCTGGAGACTGATGGTGGATGGGTGCTGGGAAGTTTTGGGGATAAGCTGAATGAGAGGGGATCTGGATGGAAACATGGACAAATTTATCCTGGAGGGGACAGTCAGACAGTGGAGTAACGGTGCCATCTGTGTGGAGTCCAGGCTGGCTGACTCACAGAATCCCAGAAGAATCTAGTTTGGAAAAGGCCTCCAAGATCATCAGGTCCAATCTTCAGTTGTGGTACTGGGGAAAACTTCTCAATATTCTGATCTTTTTCTTGTTCTTCTCCATATGGCTTTCCATTCGTAACCTGGATTTTATAGGAAGAGGAAGTTTTGTGCCTTCAGGCCATCCTAGGCAGCATGTTATTTAAATTGCTGTGTAATCCCTAAAAGCATTTTCCTGAGTACTCCAGAGGCACTTCCCAGGGAAAGTCTGAGGGTTTATCATCAAGCCCACTGTAAATTCTAGTCGGAAATCCTGGGTCAATGAATCATGGCAGCATCATTCCTGTTTTATTATTACTGATGTACACATTCCATTTGTTTTTCCATGTTAAATTCCCTGTGTGTGCACAGCAGGATCCTACTTGTGCTTTTTATGAATAAACATGTACAATTAATCAGAAATTTTCTCTAAATGCAGCATATTTGGAAAGTTATTTCCGGTGTTTCCAAGCCTGAAATGTATCAGCGTGAAGGCGGTTTGGAAAATGAGCATTGAAGGGAAGAAAAATGAGGGAGGAAACTCAGGCCTTAGGGGAAGGCAAAGAGCAAAGAGTAAGCGAATCCCATCCCTCATGAAAAATTAATTATTAGGAAAATGAGTTATTATAAAACACAAGCCATTGTTAATTAGATCAAAGAACAAAAGCGACTCCAGCAAGAATTCTGGCCTGACATCTGTCCCAACAGGATTAATTTAAAATAAACATCAGGAAGAATGAAATAAATCAGTCCGTTTGTACCTCCTCTTGCTCCGGACCGTGGAAGACTGAGGCTTTCTGTTAAAAAGTGATGAAAAGGGTTTTATCCCCCACTCTACCCATAACATTATTTCCAGGTTTTAGAAGAAAACTAATTAGGAAAGTTAAATTACAAGAAAATTTGCTCAAATATTAGGAAAAAAATGGGTTGGGAGCAAGGGGTCTCCCCCTGGAAATGGGGGGCTGCTGCCTGCCTGGATCGCGGTTTCCAGACCCACACGCATCTGTGAGGCTGCTTTTGGGACATCATGTTCCTGAAACAGGGAGATCCCATAGGGAAATCAATTCCCATGGGGAGTCCCAGCTTTCATCTCACAGGGAGGCGAGAACAAAACCCAACCGTGCTCGTTAACGTGCCATATAATTCCCTTTTTATAGACTAATTATCTGACGTGCTACGAATCCAATCCCACTCGTGGATCTTTGGCTGTGATAGGGAGAAACATCCCCCAGCCTGGGACAGGGAGAAACATCTGATTGCCAAATCACCCTTATTCTGAGCAGTCCAGAGTCTGCTCCTTGAGAAATCCATCTCTGTAGCCCAGGACAGCTGAGGATGCTGTTTCCTGCTAGGGCGGTCATTTGTGTAGAAGGAAAAAGAGGAGAAAAAGGGATTAAGTGGAGGTGAGGGAACATTCTGTGATCTGAGAGCATGGGCTGACTGGGATATGGTTGCCAGGGGCACCCGCTCTGCTCCTTAAATCCAGGTTCAGGGACCACCCAAAAGATGGAGGAGAAACCGGAGCCAGCTTCGTGCGGCACAATCTCTATGCGTTAAAAAGAAATAAAAATGAGATGTTCCAGGGACAAAGGAAACCCAGGGAATTTGCTCTGTGCCCTGAGCCAGGCACTGAGGAGCAGGAGAGTTTACCTGCTGCAGAGGAAGAAGGGAGTTTTCTCACCAGCTTTTCCCAGAGAACTTGATTCTTCCAAAACCAGGACATTCCCAGTGCAGGAAGCAGAAACGCCCTGGGAACAGTCACAAACTCCTTCCTCGTGGGAAATCTGTCTGCCTTCCTGTGCTTTTCTCATTTATGGAGCGCTAAATGCTGCCAGGTGCCATCATCCCTATCCCAGCTTTCCTATGGACTTTGTACAGCCACCACATCCCTGCTCAGGCAGCAGCACGGGAATAGCAGCCAGCATGGCTACAAAAAAAGCTGGATTATTGATGAAGTTATATGATTATTAATTACATTATTTATGAGTGCAGAGAAAACAGAGCAACAAAGCAAATTCCCAACAACCTGGTTCGCTGCAGAGGCTCCCAACCCCGCTTTGCTCCACATCCTTTCAAAAATCCCTCTCCATCAGAACAGCTTGTTTGTTGTTTTCTAACACGGCTATTCCGGTGCTCCTTCCGAGAGCAGAAGAATATTCCTGGAGAGGCAGGTTTTTTCCAGCCCTGTTAAATTGATTTGCTTCTAAGAATCACTGGGCGGTCGAACCGCTCCGGCTCCGGCTTGTTTGTGCAGAACACTCTGGAGAGGTTTATAGAGATATTAAAATTAAATATGAAGTCACGGAATAAATGGGGCCTCCATTCAGTGTGCCTTGTAAATCCAGTTTAAATGGTTCCCTTTATTAAATATCCTTTCCTCTTAAAAATGGATTAACTGCTCTCGCCGGAGGCTCTGACGGAGAAGCCCTTGGATCCCTATGGCAACGCTGTGCTCCGAGAGACCCCTTGCTCCACGCCAGCCCCTCGGCTCCATCCCAGTTCAGGTATCCGCTTTATACCATCTCCAATTATTAATTACCATCTCCCGCTATTAATTACAATCTCAAGGCCGGCACTGAGCGCCGTGCTGCAACTTCACACTGCCCCGGTGAGTCCCATCCCATATGGAACCCATGGACAGAGGTCAGATGCCTTTCCCAGCACACCTAGCAGCACTCACCTGATTCCTCCTCTGTTCCCCTGATTTTTGGGCTTGTCGTTTTCCTTTTTTTCTTATTTTTGGCCTCAGTCTCTCATGCTGCCCAGTGCCACTCCCAATGGCCCTGCAGAGCTCTCAACATGTGTTCCAAGCTGGTGTTTGGGATTTAAGGAAAATTCATGTATAAAGGAATGATTTAGCTGGATTTGGGGGTTTTGCAAGAGGCTGGAGCAGTAGAGTCCTGGCCAGTCCCCATGTGGCCCCTCAGCACAGCTCCCTTCCTGAGGGCCAGATAGGAATTACCTTTCTGCCAAGGGCTTTATCACAGGAAAGAGCCTCCAGGAATGTCCAGCTTGATGTTTCTGGAAAAACAGCTCCATGCACTGCTGCTCCAGGACCCTGAGGTTTTGGGGACAGGCATGCAGCAATGGCAGGAGCAGCAGCTGGAGAAGAACATGAAAAGCTCAACCTCATTTTTATTCAGCTTCAAGTGACACAGGCAATGCAGGAGCCATTCCAAGAGTGGCTCTGCGAGACTGCGGCTGATTTCCCATGGATGGAGCCTGTGCCAATGGAGCTGGGGGCTCCCTGTGCTGCCACTGCAGCATTTGGAGCAGCATGGAGCAGCAGAGCCAACGCTGGCATGCAGGGATTAGCGAGCCGTTATCTCCCCTAAAGCCCCCAGCTTGGTGAGCCAAGTGTTCATCCCATATGGATGGGGTGAGAAGGGCACAGTAAAACAGGGAATTCCCCAGACTCCAGTCCCTGGAGCCACCAGGTTAAGGGGATGTGTATCCCTTCTCCCTGTGTGGCACCAACCCTGCCAGGGCTGGTCCTGCCACCAGCGATGGGACAAATCCCACCCCCAGCCCCTGCACAGCTCCTCCATCAGCAGGGACGGAGCTGGGCGGGTGCTGGAGCGCTCTGTCATGTTCATGTGACAGTCCCAACTGCTCCTGTCTCCTGGCTCGCAGGGATTTTGGCACAAGTACAGCCAATTATCATTAGCGGTATTAAAGCAACAGTTAAATGCAAGCTGGAGCTCGTGGCTTTCGCTCCAGGTGGGAAAACACTTCAGCCAGTCCTGGATGCTGCTCTGGATCTGCTTGGCTGGGACATGTGGGGAGTGAGGTGAGGAAGCCCCAAGAAGGCTCCCACAGCAGCACCAGCTGGCACTTTCCCTGGAAAAAAGAGCTGCTCCAAAGAGGAACAAAGAGCCGCACCAGCATCCCTGAATCTTCAGGACACTGTTGTGCCTCTCAAAGGATTAATTCTCAAAGGTCAGGATGTACTTTTCAACATCTCCCACCCTCTCAGCGTGCTCATCCTGGTGCCCAAATCTTATCCAAAGCCTCTGGAAGTGCCCACAGCCCCGACAGCTCCTTCCCAGCACCCCAAGTGCCTCCTTGTCCCCGCAATTGCCACACAGCTCTGTCACCTTCAGACACTGCACACGGAAATGAGGGAAATGGGACACAGCAGGTTGGCTCTGCCAAGTACCTGAACCACTGCTGGTCATCAAAACCTGACAGGGGATGCCCGGCTGGCCAAAGGTGGGCGGGATTCCAATGGCCACACACCTCACACTTCCCAGCCGGTGAGCCCACACCTTCCTGGCGCATGGGGGACTCCAAGGACAACCTGTGGCCAACAGGACTCTGCCAGGGTGGAAGTGGAACATTCCTGGCAGCATCAGTCATGATACAAGAGCAGTTTGCTGAATGTCAGATCCAGGAGAGCCGGATACGGCTCCGCATGCCTCCCTCGGGTAGCAGATTTCAACAGTAAATCCAATTTTGTTTGACATTAATCCCAACTTTTCAGCCCGCCACAGCTTATCCTTTTGGTGACTGCTTGCAACGCAGGAAGAGCAGGGATGGAAAAGGTTTTTCTTGGTTGTCTTTCCAAGGGACCTCTCTGAGGGAGCATCCACACCCGGATAAACACCGGAGCCGGCCGTGGGGCACACACAGGGAGCAGGTTTCTGTTGCATTTCTGGCACCCACATCACTGATGGCTCCCAGTAACCAAGTCTCATTAAATCCAACTGGAAAATCTCATATTGGTTCTTCAGCAGAAATCCCAAGCCATGGGGTCGGGAGTATCATGCTCAGTGACCCCACACCAGCTCAGAAATGTACGTGTCCCTGGATGAGCTCCTTCCTCCTCTCGGAAGGAAAATTCCCAGTTGCATTCACTTTGTCACTGTGGTTTCCTTTTTCAGGAATTCTCTTGGTTTGATCTATTTCTCCAGGTCTGTGCCTCCGGCAGGTCCCTGTAAGGAGCTGTGCTGACAAGGCTGGGAGCAGGAAGCAAAAGGCAAGGATCCTCTAGCAAAATCCCTAATCCTAGGAATAAAAATCCAATCAGGAATTTAAGAACAGGTGTGATGCTGGCAGGGCTGCAAGGAGACAGGGACTGAGCAGCCCCAGCTCATCTGATGGGACCATCTCAGAATCTCTTGCTCAAGGTGACCTGGAAGTCAAAGATGCTGCAAATTTCAGATGCAGCCAGGGTCCAAAGCGGGTTATGGATGCAGTTCCACCATGCTCACCTCATCTGCATTCACCCCACAAGGGACATGTGCCCCTCATTCCCTTCTCTGTAATTAGGAGCGAATTCCATGTCAGACATTACTCCTTCCTTCTGTCCATTTTGTTCCCAGAAGTCATCCCCTCCCTCCCCAGCTGTGCAAGGGCCACAGCCCCAGGAAGCAGCAGAACATCTCAACACAGAGTGGAAATCACGAAAGCGGAGGAGGAGTCTGCGGGACAGCTCCAGAGGAGCCATGGCTCAGGCCTGTGTGGGAATGGCTGTGTCACCATCCAGGACCACGGGAGCTGCTCCCTGAGGATGAGTGTGCAGGAGCCCCTGCAGTGCCCCTGCACGTGCCTGTGCCTTCGGCCTCGCACCCCAAGCCCTGTCTCTGGTTGGGAACACCCCTGGACAGCTCTCACCTGCATGTGGCTGCAGACATTCCCAGCAGGTACTCCCAGTCCCATTATCCTGCTCCTCAAGCAGGTTATTTGGCTTCTCTCTGCTCTTCTCCCACTTGGAATCCTCCTGGCCACTTGGGATGTCTGTGTAGGTGGCTCAGCTATTGGACCTGTCCTCAGGGTGCGTGTGGCACTTTGTGCCATGGGGCCGGGACACTCTGATGGCAGAAGCTGGTGGAGCCAGCGCTCCAAGCAAGACGCTTTTCCAAAACAACATTCCCAAATGCTTCCTTCAGGGTTCCTAAACCCTAGCTGAGACAAGATCTGCCACCACCACCTGCCCTGCCTGAACAGCAGAGACTCAAATATTCCACTGACAGCGGCTGTCAAGAACAGATTGGAAAAAAGACAGTCAATCCCTGCCTATCCTGTTGCCACTTGCTCTATTTCCATGGAAAACTCAACAGATCACTCATCCCACAACCCTAAGCACCCACATCTGCTCCCAAGCACTCCTAACTCCTGCAACCACCAAGTCTAGGTGGGAAGTTCAGGCAGGAATTGGAAGAACAGTCCAGCACTGGTTTGTTTTCTAAATCAATACGCTTTTTCAAATTTATTTTTTAAGAATTACTTCTAATATATCTTTCTCACAGAAGGAGGGAATAGGGAATGTTCTCATTCCATCTGTAAACAATGAAATACAGATCTGGGAAACCAGGGAAGAGACACAAAAAAGTGCATTTTACAAAATTATCAACTAAAATATATTTTACATGTATTACACTTCGATTTAAATTCTACCGACTGCATTTTTCAGTTTCAAAAAATATTTCCATATCTAATAGATTAAAAAAGCAGGAAATCTTTTCATTAGGGATAAGACATTTCAGTTCATTTACATGCTGTTTGCACAACAGCATCAGCAACCATGTGAACCTCAATGTTCATGGCCTGAAGCAGATTCAACATGAGTAGAGTCAGGTTTGTCCTCTCTGGAGCTGGACTGGAGCCTGTTATGGACCCAGGGCAAGGATAATCTCCCTGCTGCCTGGAGAGGAACCAGGACAAGGTGGGAGCAGGGGGAGATGGGGCAGAAGGAGGAATTTCAATGAGTTACTGTGGTTCCAAGGCTGGGTCTCACACCTGGCCCCAGCTGCAGCAGTGCTCAGGCTCACCTGGCCGGTGGGTCTCGCAGCGTTCCGCGTCCAAAGCACTGCCAGAGGGAAGTGGCCACAGCAGCTCTCCTGCTTCAGGTTCAGGGGCAAAGGAGTCCCCATGGAGCCAAACACGTGGATTTAGGGCTTCCCATCACCTTCCACCCACTGTGGGGTGCAGCTGTTGCTCTCCCCCTGTGGCTGGGCAGCTGCCATTCCCTCTGTGTCACGGGCAGGAGCAGCTCCACCTCTCCAGCATCCTCCCTCCCTGCTACAGGGGCAAACCACTTCATATACTCCCCCACAAGCATCAGAGACCACATTCTCCAGTGCCTCATTGCACCCCTTCCTCCGAGTGTCCCCAAAGTGCCACCACTTCCTACCCCAACACAGCCCCACCATGTCATTCCAAGAGACCCCCAGTGCCAAGTGAATTGTTCAGGAAAGATCTGGGCAATCCCTTTGACACCAACAGTATCTTGAGGTATAAGTAAGAGAAGATGCTTCACCTGACAATTCTTGCTTGCACACCTGGGATCCCCCTTCCTGGAGCTGGGTGTTCTCCCCGGGCTACGCAGGCAGGAATAAACAGGAATTTTCCAGCAGGAATCATTCACCAGCTGCAGGGAGATGCCCGCCCACTGTGGTGGGTGCCAGACCTTGTCATCCCCTCAAGCCATTGCCTCCGGACACGTTCCCCTCTTTGGTATGTAGAGCAAATCTCTGGAGAACTCCTGTGTGCCTGAACTATTCCATGTAAGGAATTGGATGCCGTGGTTTTCTCTCCAGGCCGGGCAGGTGTGCGGCCACTTGAGCAAGGTGACAAGCCCTGCATCCCCAGGGAGTACAGGGAATGCTGCTTCCACTGATAGGACATTAAAGCAGAATGGACATTTCCACCGTGGAACACAAGTTCAGAAGCCCCAAAATACCAGGAAAATGCAGATCCCTTGTGTCAGTGAGCGGCTCCAGCCAGCAGGAATGCGGGTGGCACGGGGTCGGTTCTGCTGTACGTTAGTGCAATCTCGGGCTGGGCTCCCAGCTTGGTGCAGTGACTCCCCAGGATATGACACTGTCCTTTGGTTTGCTTTGGGATTAACTCCAAGTTAGCGTTGAGATAAGCTAAGGTCTGTCTGGGATCTAAGGTCTGTCTGGGATCTGTACAGGTAAGGCAAGAGGCAAGGACCTGCAGGGCTCGCATGGTCCATGCGAACCTTTCCCGAAGCTCAGGTCCTTTCAGGAGCCACAAAGCCACTTTGGTGAGCTTGCTCGGACACCGGGATGAGTCTGGAGGGGGAGAGGCTGCTGATGGCTTCAACAGCACTCCCAGGATGAGGACAGTCACATGAGGAAGGAATTTAAAAAAGCCAAAAACACACAAGAAAAGGGTTTGCCACTTCCCCCTCTGGCTTCTTCCCACTGCAGACACACAGGGATAAGCAGGGACTGTAAACGACATTACAGGAAACAAACTGGGAAGAAAGAAATAATTCAGGGCCCCCTGAGCCACCAGAGGAAGAGCAACACTCAGAAGAGAAGCAACATGGTTCTCCCCAGCAGAGCCCACTTTGTGAGCTCCAAGTTTCCAAACGACGCGTGCCGGTGAGCACTGGGCCTTGGGAATGGGGCATAGGATCCTGTGGGCTCGGTCAGGACACCTGGGACACTAACCCTACACTGGGGTCCAACACCTGCCACCTTGCCAGCTCCCTCTGCTCCACCATGGAGCAGGCTCCAAGCCCCTGTCTAGGTGGTGAATCACGGAGCAGCGAGGTGAGGGGAGGGAGAAGATGAGGGAGAACAGGGGTCACCTCTTCCCTTGATGGAGCAATACCTATTCAAGCATGACACAAGGCCACCGTGCACCCAGGCAGCTCCCAAAGCTGTATTTTAAAGAAGCTCTCACCTTGGGAATCCTCAGAGCCTGTCCTGCGGCACCAAGGAGACTCTCCTGTGCTCTGCCAAGAACTGGGCTCAGTTCAGGGCCCGAAAACCACCAACTGTCCCAGCCAGACTCAACCAACGCTGCAGCAACACATCCCTCCTGCGCCTTCTCGCCGTTCCCCCATCCATGGCTCTGCATCGCTTCCCGGCTTTTATCCCCTGCAAACCCTCCCAACACATGCAGCTCTACATACATATATAGATATAGATTTACTTATGCAAATCCCTATATCTATATACATATATTTATTTTTTACGTATATATTTTCATTTATGCTTTTAACGAAGTGCTGTGCTTTCAACTGCTGCCTCCCTCCACGGGCTCCGCTCCTCGCACGCTCCCGAGTCCCAGGACGGAGCGCTGGGCGCTCCCACCTGCAGCAGCACGAGGTGGGTGAGAGTGCACAGGTGTCCCAGGCCGTGGGCGCTCCGGTGCCGCCCGCTCCCGCCACGCTCCGACGGAAGGGCTGTGCTACTGCGGGTTCTTCAGGATGCGCCCGTGCCTGAAGTCGTAGACGTGACGACAGAGGAAAACCAGCTCGGGGTCCGTGTCCTCGGGCACCTTGCGGTGCAGAGGGGTGGAATACTCCTCCGAGGGAGGAACCATGATGGTCTTCCTGCCCGGGATCCCTTCGACTCGACGCTTTGCCAAGGCACAAAATCTGCAGGGCAATCACATTGGAAGAATTATCAGAGAATCCTGGAATGCTTTGGGTTGGAAGGGACATTAAGGCTCATCCAGTCCCACCCCCCGCCATGGGCAGGGACTTTTCACTAGGTTCCACCTTCCACCAGCCCAGGTTGCTCAGAGCCCCATCCAACCTGGCCTTGGACCCTGCCAGGGATGGGGCAGCCACAGCTTCTCTGGGCAGCCTGTGCTAGGGCCTCACTATCCTCATAGGGAAGAATTTATTCCTCATGTCCCATCTATCCCCGCCCTTTGGCAGTGTGAAGCCATTCCCCCTAGTCCTGGCACTCAAGGCCATTGTAAACAGTCTTTCTCCATTTTTCCTGTGGGCTCCCTTGAGGTACTGGAAGGGGCAATTAGGTCACTCCGAAGCCTTTACTTTTTCAGGATGAACAATCCCTGTTCTCTCAGCCTTTCCTCACAGGCGACGTGCTCCATCCCTCTGTTCACGCTGATGGCCTCCTCTGGACTTGCTCCAACAGGTTCCTGTGCTGGGGACCATGAACTCATTCCCTCTCCTGCTGCCTGTGTCCTGCTGGGAGCCACAACTGCAGCTGCTGGAGGATAAAGGGAAGGGAAGGAACGTGGACAAAGCTTTGTTCAAAGATAACTCCTGCAGGAAGCAACACAAGTTTATATTTCCATACTAGTGCACGTTGTACAGCACCAAAGATGACAGCAATTAACCACCTTGTTTTTACTGCTTCCACCTCATTTTTGTTAATTAGCCCCTAATAAATGCTTATGCATCAATGTTTAGGAAAACAGAGAACTCAGGATGCCTTCAGGGAACATCTCTCAAAGGTGACCTGACCCACAAGAGCATGAAAAATTCCTGCCAGTAGCTGTTCCAGAAGACTAGGGTGTTAGAAAGGAAAGGAACTACTTTGATCCAAAGCTTGGGGATGGGGGGTTTTGTTTGGTTGGCTTTGTTTGGTTTGTTGTTGTTGGGGTTAGGTCAGTGGTTTTTTGTTTGTTTGGAGTTTTTGTTTTAGTGTTCTCAAAAGAAAGATCAAAATTCAACTTCTAAAGAGTTTGTACAGCAGTTTGTTTCCAGAAATTCAAAGAGCAGAGCCCTGGGCAAGGAGCAGGCTGAGGAGGAGGCCTCAGGCATCCCCTCCATGGCAGGGCTGCACAGACCACGAGATGCACCCAGCAGAACTGAAGAGATTCAAAGCACTGGTTTGCATTATGGGTTTGTGTCCATTCAATCCTTATTTTCCTTCAGCCCTGCACATCCATCACAGGATGGCAGGCTGGAATATGGATGCTGGGAAGTTCTTACTGACAAAGCTGCAATTCAATCAGAAAGAGGTCAACTATAACAGCCCGAGTCACTGCTCCAAGGGGTGCTGCTGCCAAAATCCCAGTATCTGGTGTCCAGCACGAACACTGGCATGTGTATTAGCAGGTTTTTGGGTAGTCTGGCACCTGTGTCCCACAAGGGATGGATATATAGGATCTCTTCCTAGCTCACTTAGTTTTTAGCTGCAAGTTCCATGTTTTCCTGCACACCTGTTCCTGTCTTCCTTGAAACCACACACAGTGGTACCAAGATCATACAAGCATCAGTATTTGGGAGTCCCTTGAGAGGAGCACAAGAGGCTGGGGAAGGGTTTGGAGCACCAGGAGCGGCTGAGGGAGCTGGGGGGACTCAGCCTGGAGAGAAGGAGGCTCAGGGAGGACCTTCTGGCTCTCCACAACTCCCTGACAGGAGGGTGCAGTCAGAGGATGTCAGGCTCTGCTCCCAGAGAACAAGGGACAGGATGAGAGCAAACAGCCTGAAGTTGTATCAGGGAGGTTTAGGTTGGATATTGGAAAAATTCCTTCAGGGAAAGTGTGGTCAGACCTTGGAACAGGCTGTCCAGGGCAGTGGGGGAGTCCCCATCCCTGGAGGGATTTAAAAGCTGCGTGGATGTGGCACTTGGGGATATGGGTCAGTGGTGGCCTTGGCAGTTCCAGGGGAACAGCCAGACTCGATGATCTTAAGGGTCTTTTCCAACCCAAATGATTCCATGATTCTAGACAAACCAGACATGTAACGGATCTGGAGTGGGAGAAGCCCCCAGCCTGCAGCAGAGCGAGTGTCACTACCCCAGCTACAGGCAGACCACAGTCCCCAGGGCTGGGACAGCTGGGATGGCTGGAAATGGGCACAGTGAGAGGCTGGAGGCAGGGGGAGGTTTGGGAAGTGCAGCAGGTTCAGAGCTCCACCTACCTGCAGTACTCTGCGAAGGTCAGCACGTAGCACTTCTCCTCGATGCAGGCGACGCTGTTCTCGTCCTGGTGCCGCGACGCAAAGATCTCATTCTGTGTGAGGAAGGGAGGGGACAGGTCACCCAGCTGGCCCAGAGCCCCGGGAGGCAGGGCCAGCTCCACGCCCTCACCCACCCAGAGAGGGAAGGGCCAGCTCTGCACCTCTGCCCATCACCTTAACATGGAGTCACCAAAGCATGCCCATGGTGAATACTCTTCCGAGCCAGTGTCCCACATAACCCAGGCACCTGCAGCGTGCTCTGTGCACAGTTTTATCCAGCAACAGTGAGCAAAGCACTGACTCTCCCACCATTTCACCCTGCCCAGCACACTTTGTGAGACCAAGTGCCCAAAACTCACATGAATTTCCAATGTCACAAAGCTCTTCAGCAGCAAGGCTGGCTGCACCCCTCGGTCTCCCCTTTTCTCCTGGATTCTCTAATCCATCTTTAGATCAAATCTTAAGGAAACTCTTCTTGTCCGATCACTTCCTCACCCCAATTCAATTAGAAAGGCTGGTTTAGTGAGAGAAGTAGCAACAGCCTTTTTTTGAACCATGGAATAGAATCCTGGAATGGTTTGGGTTGGTAGAGACCGTAAGGATTATCTCGTTCCACCCTCTGCCATGGGCAGGGACACCTTCCACTAGACCAGGTTGCTTCAAGCCCCATCCAACCTGGCCTTAAACACATCCAAGGAGGAGCAGCCACAACCTCTACTGGCAAACTTCTCTTCTATTTTTCCCAGAGTAATTTAGGGAATTTGGCTCTGAAGCAGCCAGGATTGGTTACACACAGGGTAACCTGGACAGAGCCACTGAGAAGAATTTCAGGTATGGTTAGATCAGCAGAGATGATCTCTGGGAACACAGATGCCCTGCACAAGTCTGGAAGCATTCCCTGCAGGCTCCATTTTTGCTTTGCTGGAAGGGAAGACTCACAAAAGGGTGAACATCTGGGGACAGGGTTGATCGGGGACACTGGGAATGCCACACCTGCCTTCTGCACCTTGGGGTTTTGGTTTACTCCTTGAGTCAAAACTACCTGAGTCACCCTGGCAAGCCTGGCCCAGCCCTCAGCCCAATCTCTCTCTTGTTTGAAGAGCTGTGTAATTTAAGTGGGTTTGCAAAAGCCCAGCTTAATTCCTCCTGGCATTCTCCCTGGACTGAAATGCAACCGAATACACTCACCTTTCATTTATAAAGTGCCACGTTTTGGTTTAGAAACTCAGCTGTGCCCTGCAAGCCAGGCAGCTGCAATTCCCTGGCTGCTCCCGAGTCCTGCTCTCAAACCCTTCCTCCCTTTTTATTTAAAGAAGTAATAGAAATTAAGAAAGTACCAAGTGTTTAAAATTGGGTTGAACACAGCAGTGAATTCTTCATTCCCAGTTAAAACCAGCTTGTTCTGTCACCCAACACAAGCCCGTGCAAAGCAGAGCAAGGCGTGAAGTCACAGTGATTCACACGTTTTTTTCTTTAAAAAGCAACTCCATTATCGTGGCACAGCATCCTTAAGTCAGACTTTAGTTCTCATCATAAATCTATGCAGGGCAAGGGTGATGCATCCACGTTTCTGCACAAAACTAACACGTTTTTGGAGTTTAAGAAGCAGATTAAGGGATTTATTAAAAGGCAGCACATGACACAGGCACTCCAGTTTCCTGCAAAATGGCAGCAGGAGCTTTTGCATCAGTCTCTGCAGTCCTGTAGGAATTAGAATATGCTTTTGGAAAGGTGTCTGATCTTGATTCGGTATAAACTTATTCTTCCTTATTCTTAAGGTAACAGTCAAAATTACTTTTTACTTAATATGTGGAATTTTCTCAGATTAAAGGGAGAAACATCAACACTCAGCAGTATCTGTTAGAGCCTCCGTGTAAGGAACTCAGCAGCTTTTGTAAGAGCCCAGAGCTTCTCCACAGGACAACATATCTGGGAGGAAAGCCCATCCATAGGACACCACCATTCAACATATCTGGCAACAGCTGAAACACAGCCAAGAGAGCTCCGCTGTACTCAGCTTGAGGCCACCCAGGAATGCAGGGAGATGCTCGGGGCAGTTCCCTCTTCCTGCAGGAGCACAGACAGGCCGGGATGCCCTGCCCCGGATCCAGACTCACCTGGTGCATGCTGGGGTTGCGGCCTCCCTGAGTGTGCTCTGGTCTGTAATACCACAGGAGGCTCATCATCAGCTCCCCTGCAACAACACGGATTAGAACAAGTCAAGCCTCAGTTTTCTCCGAGTGCTTTCCCACTCATTCCCAGCTTCCTCCTGCTGCTCCATCCCCTTCATTCCCACAGCGCTCACGGAAAGGCAGCTGTGGCTGATAAATATTTCATGCTGAACTAGGTGTCCCTTTGTTACAGCAAGAAGCTGCATGGAGTCGGTCATGTTGCTTTTCCACTGCACCTTCGCCTCTTTCTACTCGGGTTACAACATCCCAAGGAAGTCAGGCACAAAAAACTCCCCAAAGATTCAAAAATCAAATGTTTCCACCTGAAAAAAGAATCCATTCAGCACACAAGCTGGAAAACATGCTCATTCAAAGGTGGGAACTTGCAGCATTGATTCCCAGGTTCAGGGCAGAATTGCTGCTGCACTGCCACAACCACAATGGGCCTCACCACACCTCAATTTACGTTTTTTACACAGAATTTTGGTGGGTTTTTTTTTTTCTCCTTTTTAAGCACGACCTCTACTTTAAAGCATTTGGCTCAGCCTCCTTGGCTCAGGGATTGCCAGTCAGACACCAGACCTCACCAGAAGTCCCCACAACTCCCATCCCCAGCTCTACTGGGGTCCTTCAGGGCTGCTGCAGAAAAGCCCTGTTCCCACCAGCTCCCAGCCCGGATGCTGGATTGGAGCAAACAGAAACTCCCCCGATGCTTGAGCAATGAAATAATACAGGAGAGGGCTGCTAAGATGGGCACTTGGCAAATATTATGTGCTTTGACATCCAGGAAGATTTCCATTATCAGCCCCAGACGAGTGATTAAGGAGCATTTCAGCTCCTGGAACAACCCAAATGGAAGCCACGGCACTAATCTCCTCTCCATCACCCTGGTACCCTAACCAGCCTGCAGCTCTCCCGAGATCCATCCCTTCCCTGCTTCCAGCTCGCTCTGTCGAGCGCACACACACTCTCCTGGCACAGTACCTGTCTTGGGATCCTCCCAGAGAGCGGAGATCTTGGCGACGTAGGGCATGGATTTCTTGCGGGGCCCCGATTTGAGGAGCACCGTGTCCCGCACCCGGATGATCTCCCCGTCCCTCTCCACAGCCTGGTAGCTCTTGCGCACGGCCGGCTCCGGCTCGTTCTGCACACACAAAGGAACCAAAACAACCCCGGTGAACAGGCAAAGGGCGACTTCACGGTTCTCCTCCACAGTGCCGGCAGTGAGGAGCAGCTCACCAGGCGGACAGCATATCTCACAAAAGCCCTAATTGCTGAAATTAATACTCTTGTTTCAAATTAAAACACACTTGCTCCTTCCATTCTGCATGCAAAACCACA
This sequence comes from Cnemophilus loriae, assembly GCA_013397755.1. Lineage (NCBI taxonomy): Eukaryota > Metazoa > Chordata > Aves > Passeriformes > Corvidae > Cnemophilus > Cnemophilus loriae. The sequence continues at coordinate 125,412 of VZTF01005562.1, read as the reverse complement.
ATCTTCAGGGAAATCATCTTTCCAACTGCCTACCTGGAGGCCTGATTTCCTTCCCATTCAAAGGGACCAAAAACTAGGTGTGTTTTGAATGCTGTGTGTTTCTCTGATACAAACATGGTAAGAAAACCAATAAAACATGAAATATTTGACATGAGCAGAACAAGGAGTGGCAGGGAGACCGTGGCACAAAGCCTTTCTTAGCAGGACTGCCAAGGATTCCTTTGTACCCTCTGACAGTACAAAACGATCGCTTTTGGGACTATGAACGGGGGGTTTTTAGTTTGCTTTTGCTCTGAGTTTCATTTCAGAACCCCTGAGCAGGATGGTTTAACCTCCTGCCAGATCTCCCAGGCAGGATTGGAAGCATCTTAAGGAGATTAACGCCTCGCTGCTCTTTTGGGGTGTGACAGCCTGAGGGATGGATGCACAAGGCCAGTCCCTGGCCTTGACAGGCTTCATTCTGGCACAGCCCTTGGCATCTGGACACAGTCCCAAAGTCTAAAGCTCCAAAACCTGCCCTGGCTGCTGCTCTCAGCAGCCCGAGGTTGTGCCACCACATCAAGCAGCAGCACAGATCCTGCCTGGACCACGGCCCTCCTTCCTCCTGACATCTACTGCACATCAATGCCTTGTCCCACCTTCCCAGACACCACGTGGGGCCCATTTCAAGCTCTTATGCTTTAATAAGATGAAGGATATTGCTTTCTCTCGCAATTGAAGTGGACTTGACTGGAGCTAATTGAATTCTCTGGCAGGAAATCTCCCATCTTACAGGAACCAGTCTCTGCCTCTGAACGCAACAAATGGGAAAGTACAGGCAGGAAATCCCTGGAGGAACAACTGGCCGTGCCACCATGTAAGTTACAAGAAAGGGGATTTTGGGTGCTAGAAAAATTCCATCTGGGAGCCAGCATACTGTCTCAGTCCTCTGTGCTGTGGGAGATCCCCACTGGGCGACAGATAGTGTCAGTGAGAGCCACTATCTAGAGCTGCCTCTAGACTTGCCCCTTATAATTGAGGCTACAACAACCCTCATCTTCTCAGACAGGTTTGCCCTACCCAGGAGAAGGCAGCTGGAGGATGATCCCTGAAGAATGGACTCCCACATGCCTCAGGTGCCACCCTTGTACATGCCAGAGCGGGGAGGATCCGTCACCTTTCAGCTGAGGCCAGCACAGGAGCAGCAGGTTCTCCTCCCCTCCCAAACCACACCAGGGCACTCAGGGAACAGAGCCAGCAGAGCCTCTGCTCCCATCGGCATTTCACCGAGAGGTTTTAGACAGCACCTAGTGACCATCTCCAGCTGGAAGTGAGCCCCAGAACTCCCAAGCCTTCATGCCTGGAGGTGCACAGGCAGCTGTCCCCACCCAGCCCCAGCACTCAGACACCTACCACGACGTAGACAGCCTTCTCGCAGGCCGTGCCCACGGGGATCCAGCCGTTGGTGGCTCTGCGCCGGCTGATCCGCTGCTGCTTGGGGTGGGAATGGCCCCCCGCAGCTTTGCTGTTGGAGGCGTGCAGGCAGCCCGGGGTATTCCGCAGACCGGACTTGGAGCCGCTGGGAGGCTTGGAGCTCTGAGGACATTCTCGGGCCATGGTCTGAGGGTCAGAGTTGGGGGTCTGCAGGTGAGGAACGGGCTCTGCAGCTGGCGGCACGCTGGGCACAGGACATCCTGAGAGCGGGTGGGCAGGCGACGCGGGGTGTCCTGCCACCGGGATTGTGAGGTTCAGCTGGTCCAGAGACTTGCAGCCTTCTAAGGGAAGGGAAGAAATGAGTCACAGATCTCATCTGGAACGTAAAGCAACTACACAGCCGGGACTGTCCCACACCACGGCCGCTTTTCCCCGAAACCCCCTTTATTGCATTACAGCTGTAAAGACTCTCCAGGTTGTAATTTCATTTTGCACTGTCACTGGATTGTAAAAGAAAAGCCATTTCTGAGCCTGCGTGTTCCAGTGCTCCGCCGATGACACTGCACCACAACAAACCCATCTGAATCCCAAGTAACGCCAGCCAGGAATACACACAAGGCTGGCCAGTGTCCAAAGCAGTTCCAGCCTGTCAATATGTATAAAAGAAATAAAAGGCTTATCGAAACAATGGGAAGGATTAAATCACACTGCCAAAAGCAGCCAGCTTCTTTCAAAAAGCCAAATTCTACTAATCAGGGAAAATTGAGAAGATTCTCCAAATTAAATCCAGAAAGATGAAACAAGGTGGAACACAACCACAGGATGCTGCACCCTCAGCAAAACTGTGTCCCTGCAGCAGACACAGGAACCTTAGCAGGTTGGAATTTGGCTGACGCTGCCTCTCAGAGCATCCCAGAAATACCTCGCTCCACTCAGGAGTCACAAACAAGCCTCAACCCAGGCCAGTGGAAGAAGCAGTTGTAATTACGCCCTATCAGCAGGAAAAGAGCTCCTGGACCAATATGTAATGCACCCCTGTTCCCTATACCTGGGACTGTGCTTTTTGGGGTGACCAAAGGGCAGCTCCAGTCAGGCTCCAGGAGATGCCTCAGACCAGAGCTTACAAAACTGAAGGGAAAATTCCATCTGAAGCCACCCAGCTCCAGCCAAAGAATTGCTGGGATGCCTCGCAGAGACGGGAAGTTATTCACTCCTGCCTCCCACCTTCCCCTCCCCTAAGGTGCAACCAAGCCACTGTGGACCTGTGAGCGTGAGGGATGCCACAGACCATCATCATCATCATCATCACCATCAATCAATCAATCAGTCAAATCAACCTTGAGTAGCAAATGCCACAGGAACCCCCCAGAGTGCCCAGACATCAAGATGCAGGCATTGGCAGGCACAGGACACATGGAGCAAGGAATCACCTCTCAGGTATTTTGCTTACAAAAACAGCTTTTAAGCTCGAGCTAGAGCAGGATGAAGCCTCACAAAAACCTCTATCGAACATCAGAGCCCTGGTGCAGAGCTGCTCTTGCTGGCACCCCTGGGACTTCTTCCTTGGTCGCACAAACTTCCAGCCTCTCTGACGGCACCGGCACTAAAACAGCTCTCACAGCCTGTCCCAGCTCCTTCCCACCACTCTGCTTCCACACTGCCCACAAGCACCACCCAAGATCACAGCCCAGTCCCTGGATTTGTACCACACAGACACTGATATTTCCCTACAAACACCTGGAAGACACCAAATCAGACAGATGTAACACACAGCATTCAGCGTGTCAGGCTGGATCCCTCTCTGATGGGAGCCTGCTGCTTGCAGCCAAAGTACTCCTTCAGTTCACTGAAAAGCCCCACTCTAAGGAAGGAAAATATTTCAGAGGTGCATAATTATATAAAAATCAATCCCTAAGCCTAAGGTCCTGTCAATATTCTCTGAGACCTCCTTATATGCTTCAATCCACAAACCAAAATCTCAATGATTCCAGTGTTATAGGTTTTTAAATCCAAGTTGCTCCCAGTAAGGAAATCACAGCAAGGGAGATCTCAGTAGCGGGGTGACACACCAGCAAAGACCCACTCCTGGAACTGCTGCTGCCCTTGCCAGCACCAGGAGGAACCACTGAATCCACAGGGAGGACTGAGCTCTGGAAAATACTCCGTCTGCACTGCCTGCATCCTTCTGGCTGCACAAAATCAGAGGCACCAGCATGCAAAAGCTGAGGAACAAAGTAGACTGGTATGACCTCGGGGCACTACACAGAAACTGTCAGGCAGGAACACACTGCTGAGCTGGTTGTCTTGTGAGCATTCCACTTTCAAGAGCTCTGAAGCCACCAGCAAGCCCTGTCTGGCTGCTGCTGTAGGAAGCAGCACCATGACAGCAGGGATATTTCGGGAAAACAGAAATTACACTTCAACCAAACGCTCCTGAGTTTCAGCAGCTTCCTACAACGGAAGATGACAAAGCCTCGCTTGAACCAAAACTCCATCCACCTACCTGAAAATCTGTTCTCAGTGGGTAAGTCATGCCAGCTCCTGGCTGGAACACGTGGTTAGTGGAAAGATCCCACGTTGGCACACCCAGCAGCTGGAGAGCAGCCTCCTCTACAGACTGATTGTTTGCAGCACTGTCCAGCCCGATGGCTTTACACACAGTGCTGGTGTCTGATAACCCCCACACAGCACTCCACTTTTAAATATTTAAAAAGGTATTTTTCAATGGCAGAGGCAAAGCTCCAAGATAAAGCAGGAAGTCTGAAAAGCAGGCGGGGACAGAGGAGAGCCAGGCAGGTAACGACGTTTCCATACCCCCTCACCCTTCCTCATTCCAGTGCTTCATCACTGTCAGACACAGAGAGCAAAGATAGGACCAAAAACTCCCAAACAGTGCGCCTGGAACTTAGACCACCACAGTGAAACTCCCTATGCAGTCCTGCTGGCTCTGATCGATCCATGGACTCCAAAGAGCCTGCACCCCCCAGCCAGCACCACGAGAGTCTAACCAGCAGAGGCAATGCCTGCGTCTCCACAGGCTCTGCGAGGATGCCTCAGTCCCCAGAGCAAGGTTTCAGGATGGGAGGAGTAACTCATCCTGGTGTGCCCCCGACCCTCCGCTTGGAGTGGCACAGCGGGATGGTGTGCAGGACCTGAATCCTGCTCATTTCACACAGATCAAAGCTCAGCCTTAGCTCCAGCATGACAAGCCGTGAGTCACCTTCTCGCTGCCCAAATCCTTTCACCGATTCTCTGCTTTCCACACCAACAAGACCTTTCAGTGGCAAAAACCCTCCAGGCTAAAAACGGGGGAAGGGGAGGTGGAAGGCGGATCCCTTCCGAGCCCTAGCTCGTAGCTCGGCTGTGGAGCTGAGAACTGCTCACAGAGGGAACCAGCCTCCTGGCAAGCAGGCACTGCGCCGAGCCACCCTCTTCTCCCAGGAATGCCGGCCGGGATTTGCGTGCACTTTGCACCTTACCTGCTGCAAAAGGCATTTTGTAGGGGTAGCTGCTCCGTCCCGCGTGCACGCTGCCGATCCTGCCCTCTGGCACATGCACCACGCCGCACACGCTGTAGCTGCTCACGGCCGCTCCCTCCCCGCAGCAGTACGGAGAGCTGCACCAGTGCAGGGGCTGGAAATGAGCACCTGACGGCAAGGAACCGGGAGATACCAGGAGCCCCTCGCAGGTCGCAGCCTGCGACAGCTCGTCCTTGGGATAAATGGAGCAGGGGGAATAGCCACTGTATCCACTTTGGCCATAATAAACATAAAACCCGTTCAGCGGAGTCAGATCTGAGGATTCATAGAGACATCCACAATCCGTGTGATTCCCGGGCACAGGCAAGGGAGGGAACTGCTGCACGGGAAAGGAAGGCTGATGAAATTCCTGTTTGGGGGTTGGGGATTTCTCTCCGGGTCTTCCATACTCCGGCTTCATGGAAGCTTGTCCTCCCATGAGCAAAGGCAGTCTGTGGTAGAAGCCCTCCGTGCTGGCGTAGGAGCCAGACAGTGACTCATAGGGGACGGGCTCTGTCGTCCCGTAGAGCCTGGAAGAGTCCCGCTGCTCCCCTTTCCCAAACGTGCCCAGGGTCTGGCCTTGCCAGCCATGCTGCCCATCCATTTTTAAGCTAGCCACTTCCTTCTTGGATTTGACACAATTCTTCCGACTGACTTTGGCCCATTTGAGTGTAGATTTTGAACAGTGGTTCTCGGACTTGCCCTCTCCGTCCGATTTACTCCTCTGCTTCAGGGGTTGGTCTTTCTCATGGGTCAGTTTCAGGAAGGCCACAGCGTTCAGGCTGGCCAGTCTCTTAGGAGTGGGATGGTAGGAGATGGCACCATCCTCCCTCTTTGCCCCATCATCAAAGACCTCATCCAGCGAATGCTCACAGCTATTGCATTTCTGACTGGGCTCATGCCGGTTCTTTCCTTTCCCTGTTTTCACAGCCGGTTTTTCCAGGGCAGGCCAGTTGTCACCAGCTTTGCACTGTAAGCCCTTGAGGGTACAGTCCCCAGCAGCCTTCCCGGAGTCCCTGCGGAAGCGCCTGCCGGATAACAAGCCATCGTCCCGTTCGAACAGCAGGTTGTTCACCGCCTCCGCGTTCAGCGAGGCCAGCCGGCGCTTCCTGGGCTCCGAGGGAGCAGGATCAAGGTCCTGCTCCGGCTCGGGGTAAGCTACTGTGCACTTCTCCCCGGATGACTCACCCTTGCCCGCTCCCACAGGCTGAACTTGTTCAGAGAACAAAGCAGATCCCAAACCCTCAACCCAGCTGGGAAGGTGCTTTTTTTTACAGCTCGGGGTCTGTTTGGACAGAGAGCCGGCCACATCCTCCAGCCTGGTGAGGAGCACCTTGCAGGTCTTTTTGCTCACCGAGGGGAGCAGCCGCCTCCGCAGCGGGTACGTCTTTCGCACTTCACGCAAACTCTTGCTCTTGTTATTCCCTACAAACCCACTGGGACAGTTTGGAGCCTCCGAGGCATCTCCGTCCCGCTGCTCTGCGTCGGCCCTGTCCATCCTCCTGCTGCCTGTTGGCGACGAGGCCTGGCCAGCAGAACCAGCTGGATGTTTCAGAAGGAAAAGTTGTTTTTTCCGGGCATGCGTCATAGGATCAATGTCCAATCCTGGGAACGAACGGGAGAAAACATCTATTAATATCGCTGAGAGGGTCCCATCTCCTCACAAAGAACCAACTGCCAATTAGGAAATATTTGGGGAAGCTTGTTTCTATACAGCAGAGTCTATTTGGATGATGGCCAGTTAAGCCAATTAAGAGACAGGATGCAATTAGATGTGGTTTAATATTAAGCCATGGAACATGACAGTAATTAAAACCAAGGTGGTGATGGCAAATGCCACAGCAGCTGGGGAAAGCCGGGTCTGGACAGAGAGCTGTTCACCCAGCTCCCTCTTACGCTGATGCTGTTGCTAAAACCTTACAAATTCCCATCAAATCTCCAAAATCTGAAGGCTGGTTTGGGGCACAGAGCAGAAATAACCCTCAGTCTGTGACTGCCTGCATGTTGATACAGGCAGGCTGTTCCAGTGTCATTTTCTGAGACAATTAGGCAAAAGAAAAACAAAAAGTCCACCTACTCAGGTGAAAAGAAAACTTGGGCTATTAAGCAGAGACCTGCCAACATTAATAAATTAAATTCATGCAAATCCCTGTGCAGGTTGGAACCTGGCTGCTTGCTGCTCTTGTCATTCCCTGTAGTTGTGTTTTATAGAAGTTGTGGGCATTGAACACCAAATCACAATGGGCAGAGAGGCCCTAAAGATTCATGGCAGGAAAAAGAAGCCTGGGCATCCTGAGTTATCCAGCACCCAATTTTCAATTAAGGAGTTCTGCAGTCTGCAGGAGCACACGTTAGCACAGGAAGCTGTAGGTCCAAGGCTGAGACAGGATATGGCTGGGCAATACCAACCTATAGACGTTAAAAATGTCAGCGTGAATGAGTGATAGTGGAATAGATTTAATTAAGTCTGTCTCTGAACATCAGAAACAGCAGCAAAGGACAATTACTTGCATTTAATGGTATTTATAAAATAGTCAAATTCCATTTATCGGCAGCAAGGAGCTGACCTTTGTATCAGCATCCACCTAGGAGGGGTTTGCTCTTCCCTGCAGTCGGGATTCGGGCTGTAACTCCCCTCAATTGACACTGGTCTGCCACTTTTGAGGCTTTTAATTAAAGCTCCTACTGCTTTGGCAGTGATTAGAACAAAGCTCCCGAATTACAAGAACTGTTCATTTGATATGGTTTAATCAAGCTGATAATTAGATTATCTATTTGAAATAAGCCCAATGTGTTTTAATTGCCTTACTTATATATGCATTAACTAAGGGAAATTCACGAATTGAAACCTGCTGGGGTTTGCACGGTGCTTTTCTAGATGTCATGCTCTTGGAAATGTGTTTTGGGGTGACTGAGTCTCTACACCCTGTTAAACAGGGTATATCCCATGGCTGGTGCCCCAAGAGGAGAGCTTGGTGGGGAGCAAACATTTATATATGCCCACATTTTTCTTATCAGAAAAACAGGCTCTGGGAATTAGGAGGATCAAGTCAGACAGAATTTCCTCCAGAATGAAACTGTTCTTGCACAAGAGGCTAAACTGACCACATGCAACTCTGGTTCCAAACTCTGGAGTTTGGAAGAGGATCATAATTTTTAAAAATGGATCAGGCAGAGCAGGATTTGGCAGAGGCAGAGCAGGTATCCTGCAGAACATGCCCTGGAGAGGACAACTCTTCCCAGGCTATATGGACCAGCGGTTTCCTTGCAACTTTCATCCTGTTTTCTACTGTCCCTACTGAGAGACTGAGCCTCTGGCAGAGGTGAAAATCCCAAAATAAAAAGCCACGGTTTGCCTTAAACCCAGCATCAGGCACCTTGTTCTCCTCAGGTTTCCAGAGGCAGGAGCCTGACCCGGCCCAGCATCATACATCCTGGGGCATTTGGGCTCAAATGAGTTGGAATACCTGCTAAAAACTGGGGGCTATAGGTGTGACTGTTCATGCCATAGCTGCTCTAAAGTTAGGAAAGGGATGGGAGAGACTGAGGGAAGGGAATTTAAGAGAATTGGGATTGTACAGCCTGGAGAAGCTTTGAGGTGACCTAATTGTCCCTTCCAGTAGCTGAAAGGGCCTACAGGAAAGTTGGAGAGGGCCTTTGAACAAGGGCCTGGAGTGCCAGGACAAAGGGGAATGGCTCCACCCTGACAGAGCGCAGGGTTAGATGGGATATTAGGAATAAATTCCCTCTGAGGGTGGTGAGACCCCGGCACAGGTTGCCCAGAGAAGCTGCGGCTGCCCCATCCCTAGCAGAGTCCAAGGCCAAGTTGGATGGGGCTTGGAGCAACCTGGTCTAGTGGAAGATGCCCCTGCCCATGGCAGGGGGTGGAACTGTTTGAGCTTTAAGATCCCTTCCAACCCAAACCACTCCAGGATTCTATGATTCACTGCCAGCTCCTATGGAACAAAACCCATCCTCAGTATGCTGGACTACCCAGAGGTTTTTCCACACCCCCACAATCACCTGCACTGCATGGATTGCTTTGTGAGGGGGATGCTCCTGCTCCCAGCTCACCTGGGATCCAGCAACCCCTCCTCTTCCCCCAGCACAACAGAGAGACAGAGCTTTTGAACACTGCTCAAAACTCAGCCCTCTGACAGGCAAATGCATCATTCCTCAAAATCAGAGTCCTGCCGAGCTTCCTTCCAGTGAGTATTGTGCTCCTGCCAGCTGGGAAGGGAGAGTGGCAGAGCTCTTCATCCTCTCTCCACCTTTGTATTCCTCCACAAAGCAGAGAAAAGCTGCCTGCGCCCAGAAGTCTCCAAGAAAGTGCAAGACAATGTGAAGAACTGAAAGTGAAGATACTCAAACCAGAACCACCCATTTACTGCTCGTGGCTGAGGAACTGGATTAATGGTGAGAAGACACTGAGGTGTTGGAAGTTGAAGTTCCAGGCAGCTCAGTCTATTCAGCTGCATCCAGAGCCCACCAAGCATTTTAAAGCCAGTTGGAACTGCTGCCTCCTTATCATACAGTCACAGAATGGTTTGTATTGGAAGGGACCTTACAGCTCATCCCATTCCAACCCCCTGCCATGGGCAGGGACACCTTCCACCGGCCCAGGTTGCTCCAAGCCCCATCCAACCTGGCCTTGAACACTTCCAGGGATCCAGGGGCAGCCACAGCTTCTCTGGGCAACGCTCTTCTGGCAACTCCTTCCTCAAACCAGACTAGTTCTGAAAAACCATGTTGCCGGCTGCTGAACCCAAACCAGATCAGAATAAAGAAAAACTAAAACCACTTCTAGTTTCGTGCTAGAATAAAACCATTACCCAAACAGCAAACTCAAGAGAGAGTTGATGCCTCATTAGCAGGAAGAGAAGCAAGTGTGATAACAGCTGCATGTTCTGTAATCACGCAGCTGCAGCATCTGTCTCTCCCTCTCCAGCACTTGATTGCAAGTGAAATTAGAAGAAACTAGTCTGGGACTACCCCTTCAAGCCCCATTTCCTCTCCAGAGCTTCACTACGGAGACGCGCGCGTTCCAAGAGACGATGCCAAAAGCACAGAAATTAAAGCTTTTAAAGCTCCTAATCCATTTGGCACTTCAATAACACACAAAGAGTTATGACAACACCAATGCTCCTCTCCGTGCACGGCACTGCTCCGATGACTCTCAGCCCCATCTACTTGAATCCTGTCTATCTATTTCCATTGGAATAGCTTATGCTGTGACAACAGCCCTACAGCTGTGAGTATCTGGAGGATTGGCTCCTTTCTCCCTGCTGCTTTTGCAGGCAAGTAATTCCCAGTGCGCTAAGGAACGTGTTTCATGGAAGAAGCCTTGCAAGAGCTATGGGAAATCCAGATAAATTGCAGCAGCATCAGGTATCCCAGGCTGAGTTCCTTGAATGCCATGCACGTCCCGTGAGTGGAAACATTGCCTCCCTCTCAAACATTCAGAAAATCTGTAGCTGTCGGAGGCTGCAATTTGTCTTCCCAGGGTCCAGTCCTGATTTTTCTCCAGAGACCCACTGAAAGCTCCATCATCCACATGCTCTGGAGAAAACTGCTTATACAGAGCTCATTAGGCTGCAGAAAGGGCTGGTTTCTCTCACTCATCAGCACAGCTCTGACCATTGTACCAGAGCAGGGTTAGATGGGATTTTGGGAAGAAATTCTTCCCTGTGAGGGTGCTCAGGCACTGGCACAGGTTGCCCAGAGAATCTGTGGCTGCCCCTGGATCCCCGGAAGTGTCCAAGGCCAGGTTGGATGGGGCTTGGAGCAACCTGGGCTGGTGGAAGGTGTCCCTGCCCATGGCAGGGGGATGGATCTTTAAGATCCCTTCCAACTCAAACCATTCCAGGATTCTATGATTCACCGCCAGCAGCTCCTGAAAGCCATGCGGACATGCAGCCTCCACAGCTTCCAGAAGGCTTATAAAAAGGGATGTGGGGCAACTCTGGCACAGCCAAGAGGATCTCTGGGAGCTGTCCTGGACTGGGCACTGCTCCACTCCCTGCTCCAACACCCGTAATTATCCCCCCTGTTGCGAAAGCCTGTGTGTGCTCCAGCCACCCGGCTGGGAGTCTTGCAGAGCGTGTGTGGCCGTGATAAATCACAGACAACTGCAATAAGAGCCTGGGGCTTCACACCACGAGTGCAGAATGTGTCCGAAAGCAGCAGCACAGGGAACGAATCCGGCTGGGCGCAGGCCTGACCCGCACTACCCGGAGCCAGAGCTGGGAACACCCCCGAGGAGCTCCCCGGCTGATTCCTTGGGAAGGTCTGGCTCAGCCTTGGTTATCTGGTTTCAGATCTTGCCTAGTGGCAGTGCTCTGTCTGGGGAAGCCAAAATTACATTTCTCTGGGTGTTCTCACACTCTCCGCAGCCTCAGCAAAGTAGCGTTCTCAGGGGAGACGAAAGGGGAAAAAATAGGGGAAAAAGAAGAGGGGGCAAAAAGAAATGGGGGGATAAAAAGAAGGCGAAAAGAAATGGGGAGNNNNTAAAAAGAAGTGGAAAAGAAATGGGGAGTAAAAAGAAATGGGGGGGGGAAGAAAAGGGGGAAAAAGAAAAGGAAGGGAAAGGATGGCGAAAAAGTGGGGGGAAAAGGGAAAAAGGGAAAAAGTGGTGGGAAAGCAAGAAAGTGGGGGGAAGGGAAGAAAGGGGGAGGAAATGGGGGGGAAAGAGGGGAGGAAAAGAGGGGACAAGCGGGAAAACACCAGTTGAAGTGAACAATGTACAAGCGTGGGGGAGAGTCAGAGGATATTTCCTCAAAATCAACAACAGGGCAGGTTGTTTGGATAATTAATGCGACACCTGGAAAAGCACATTCCTTCTCGGAAAGGCACCGGCTTTCCTTTCTCCTTTACCGATGGCAAGAAGCTGTAACACAGTGTCACGTTGCCAGCGACAGGCTGCCACGGAGCAAAATAGGCAGGAAATGATGAAGTGAAAAACAAATGTGGGGATTGATAAGTGACCTCAGTGACTCCAGTACCACGCACCAAACCCCGATCAAGTTTGGAGCCCCAAATCTTTGGGGTCTGGTACATACTTGCATTAAAGCAAACTCCAAGTTTCTGAAAGCAAAGCCTTCACTGCACACCCGTGATCAACATTGGCAAAACCACTTCCTACGGCCTTGAAGAACTGCAGATTTCCACCCCAAGAGCTGTCACAAGCCTTTTGCTTGTGACCCCAACATAAAGCAGCATTGTTCTGTGTGTCTGTGTGAAGCTCTGGTGCCTTTGCTGCTCTTCACAGCCTTCCAAATCCCACCAAAATTGGCTCAAGTGGGGTCAGAGCTGGAGAGGCAACGGCACAGCCACAGTTTCATACTCACTCTCTGCAGAAGAGATGCAAGAGCTGTGCTTACTCACAGGGAAAGCTACCCTTGCCTCCCCAAAACTCCAAACCCACTCCAAAGCCAGGAAAACCTGGAAGCAGAGACCAGGATTTGTTCCTGTGCCCTTAGTTTGCTCAGAGATGGATAACACGACTACCTTCCTTCTCTCAAGAGAGGACATATTTTCTTTGCCTTTCAACAAGTTAGGGAGAGAGGCACCGGGATGAGAAGGAAACTTGGAATTGATGGATTCTAGAGTGTGATAGAGCATATGGCAATTCCCAAACACCATCCATCACTCGTGCTTCCCACAGGAGCCTCCCAGCTGTAGCAGCAGCAGCAATCCATGGACAACCACGGATAAGCAGCCTCGCTGCTGCAAGGAAAGCCCAGGTAGGGCAAAGGAATTCCCTGGCATTTGCAAGTAAGTACAAGGATGTGGGAGTGGAAACGAGGCTGAGCTTGTCTCCAGGCTGACAATTTGACGGAAAGAGATGCTTTGACACTTGGCTTTTGCTGCATCACTCCCCCGTGAACTAGTTACTAGGGTTTCCTTTTAATGAAGGCATCCAGAGTCCAGAGACTAGGCCAGAGGAACACAGGAAAGGATGGGAGGTGCACACTAGACCACTTGGAAAAATGGGAAGGCTGACGCTTACACAGTTATTGCAATCCTGGAATATCCCAGGGAACAGCAGCAGTGAGAAGGAAAAGGACTTTTTAAAAGAGCAAGTAGTGTCAGGATAAGGGAGAATGGCTTCCCACTGCCAGAGCGCAGGGTTAGATGGGATACTGGGAGGAAATTCTTCCCTGTGAGGGTGGAGAGGCCCTGGCACAGGTTGCCCAAAGCAGCTGTGGTTGCCCCATCCCTGGCAGCGTCCAAGGCCAAGTTGGATAGAGCTTGAAGCAACCTGGGCTAGTGGAAGGTGTCCCTGCCTGTAGCAGGGTGTGGAATGAGATGATCCTTAAGGTCCCATCCAACCCACATCATTCTGGGGTTCTGTGACTCTATAAAATACCAGATCTGTTAAATTTACATTCACACAGAATTGCCTGTTACAACTTTAAATAGGTTCTTTACAAAGCTGCCATGTGACAGCTACACCAACAACACCCTAAAACATGCCTATAAGTAGTTTGAAAAACCAAGTCAAAAATATCCCGGGACAGCTTTCGCAGTCGTGTTTACAGAAGGAGCACAAGCTTTGCCAATCAAGGTTTTTAAAAAAAATAACCCACACGAGCCCTGCTCGTCTGATTTTTCATATATGCAAAATGCAAACTTGATTCCTTCATGGCAGAAGGCTGAGTCTGGTAAAATATCAATCATATGTCACTTTGCTCAGAGAGCTCTGGCACCCTTCCTGTTCCACGGACAAAATGGAATAACAAATTATTCCCAAGGCTTTATTTTGAAGAACAAGGTGTAAGGTTTTTCTATAGTAAATATTAAAGCTCTTCTATATATTATAATCACACCCTTCCACGACTGCTTTAGGAGCTTCCTTCAAGCTGCTGAGCTTAAATAATTCAAGCTGCGCCGTGATTCCGTGTTCTACACGTGTGGCTGCAAACTGTGCTGCCTGTGGGAATTTCAAGGGCAGGTGCATCCCTGCCAGCTCCTCTCCATGTCACGGAGCTGTCACTGCCATCCTATCTCTGGATCCGGATTTCCCTTCTCCTCCCTCCAGTACGTCTCTCCCACAAAGGTCTCCATTCACTCTCTCCTGACTGGGAACTGTCAGCACGGCACCCTCAGGAACCAAAGACAACACGCTCCTACTCTACAAGTTCAAAACCGGCTTTAGGGGAGATAAAAGCAATGCAAGAAATTCAGGGAAAGGCAAGGCATTCCTTCAACGCGACATTTAACTGAACGCTTGATTTAAACTTTTTTTTTTATTAAATAATCTTCATCGTATTTTCCTCACCTCAGTGTCCCTCAAAACTTCCTGTGCCCCACCTCAGTGTTCAAATCCTTGGCATTACGGCTCCAGATATGGACTCTGGGAGTTATCTTCTTTGAGAGGAGTGCAAAAGACAGCCTGAATTTGAAAATTTAACAGACACGCATGTTTATAACCTCAACTTAAATTTACAGAAGCTTTAAACCCAAACAGGCAAAACAAAGCTCTGTTAAAGAACAAGTTCCTGTAGTATTTTCGAGGATTCTTGTGTTCTGACCAGAACTACTTCTTGAGACTAAAACTGCTACCTGAATTATTTTCAGTTCTAGAATAAGTACTTCAGACAGTATAATCTTTCATTTCAAAATGCCTTTTGTTTCTATTCAGTTTAAAAAGTAGCAGCGTGCCACTTACACCCTTAGCTGGGTTGCGAGTTGTCCATACAGCAGAACAGCTCTCTGGGATTTCCTCCATCAAAGGTTTTGATTCCTCTTTCTATTCGAAGTTTAACAGACATTTCAAAAGAAAACAGACTTTCTACTTCTTTATTCTCACTTTCTGATCATCACTTGAAATACCAGCGTTAACCCCACACGTTCCCAGCTGAGGACAAAGGTGACAGAGGAAGAGATATGCTGAGCATTTTTCCATTTGAGAGTTTCAATCCCAATCCAAATCTCAAGTCAAAGAAAGACTTTACAGAACTCTTGCATTCCCACCGCAATTCCTGGAACCAAACCCTCTCCTTCCCTGATGTCTTGTAAATCACACTGCTGCACTGAATGTTGAGCAGAGCTTAAATCTGGACCCAACTTTACTGGATTTGAACTAAAATCAAGAGAATCTAATTCTTCCTGTGAAGGTGGTGAGGCCCCGGCACAGGTTGGTGGAAGGTGTCCCTGCCCATGGCAGAGAGGGGAAATGGATGAGCTTTAAGGTCACTTCCTACCCAAACCATTCTGGCATTCCATGAATCATAAAATGGTTTGGGAACTCCTGGAATAAAAGTCCAGATGTGGCTTTAAAACACACAATTTTTTTTTTCCCTTCACAAAATACAGGACTAATCACCACCACAAATACAGGTGTATATTCACACATCTTCTGGTGACACGGTTTTAGCCAAGGCAGAACAGCCAAGCCTACCTAAACCTGCTTTAAACCCTTCCTTCCTTTCATTAGCGCCAGAGACAGTATTTATAAACCAGTAACCCACAAGGTAAGTGAAGAAGTTCCACTTAAAATTTCACAACTCGACTGGCTTCATGTATTAGGTCAGTTTAAGGAAATGCAGCGCTGCTGAATGGTGCTGCAACAGCTGACGCCTCCAAGGAGAACAAGTTCCTTAACTCCTAGGGTGTTAGCAGAGGAATCATTTAAATTTGGATCAAATTGGATCATTTAAGCCCAGGAAGCAGGGGACTCAGCGTTGCCAAAGGTCCTGAGCAGAGCCAGAGAAGCGTTTCTAGGAACCGGCAGCTGGCACAGATCAGAAATCTGGTGAGAGAAAACTCAAGCAGGAGCTGGATGTTGTAACATGTTAAAATCCCAGGAACCACAAACCAAACACAGGCAATTCAGCCACTTTAGACAAGGAGAAGCCCAGCTCGCTGGAACGCTGCTTCCGTGAGAGCCATTTAACTCCCATTAGGAGCTGCCCCAGCTCTTTCATCCCTTACCCACGTTGTTAGAGGTGTATTTAAACACACACCTTTGCTTGTGCCCCAGGTTTAATCAGTCAAGGCAACAAATACCACCTTTAAATAGACTGGACAGGGTTTGCAGCCCGTGCTGGGAGTGATCTGGTTTATACGCACTCATTAAGGCGCATTTATCGACCCACACATGCGTGACACCGCTTGGCCGCTCTGAAAGGCAGCAATTAAACACACTCAGCTCTCCAAGCCAGGGCTAGGATCAGACTTTCGCAATAAGGTGGGCCATACAGACTCCGTCACACCAAAATATTACTTGGATTTCACTGCACCTTGCACAGCCAGGAAGAAAACAGACTAAAGAGGATCAGGAACAGTTAAGAACCATGACTAAGTCACACCCTTGGTCCCAAGAGCTCCGGGTTGAATTCTGGGGGGGATGCTGAACACTTCTATTCTCCCACCAGTGCAGGTCACCATGGAGCCAGTGGGAACTCCAGAGGATAAACCATGAGCTTTCTGGCAAAGGAGCCTAATTACAACTTCCTCTGGGGAACCACAAAGCTTTTAAACAGTGCAGCCTAGTTTTATGGAAATGCCACAGGTGCCTCCGACTGATCTTCAGGAAGGTCCCTTGAAGTCAGGCTGTGGCTTCCAAACATCCAGGTGTGCTGAGTCGTGGAGAGAAGAGTCCTGCAGGTGCTGTTCTGCCAAATGATGCTCTGATACTGCAAAACCACCCACCTCCAACCTCAAGGAGAATATTCATAATAGAGAAGAAAACGGCAAAACTTTTGAGGAACTCCTAGCACTGACAAGTGGAGAAACAAAAAAATAATCAGAATTAACCCCTTCATTATCAGCTATAGGATTTGAGAACATTGACTGCACATTGAGGTGTTCAACGTGTGGATCTGAGGGATGGGGAAGGGAAAACTGCCCTCATCCATCCCAGTCACCGGCACAGGAGCACAAGGGTAAAAGAAGCACACGGTTCAGAGCAACAGGCTCCAAAGAGTGGGGTACAAGGAGACAACGTGTGAAGCCAGACCACGGGAAATGTGACCAGAGAGGCGATCCCAGAGGGACTTCTGAGCTGCACGAGCTGCCAGCTGAAGCAGAGCCAAAGTGGCAGCGGGAGACACTCGCAGCTACCGGTCCAATGTCGGGAGAGCTGGTCGGAAGTTTCCAGGAGCTGCTGGAAGATCCAAGCAAGCTGCAGAAGCTCTGCTTTCCCAGGCTGTGCCCAGTGTGGAAGGGTAAACAGCCGATAAGGAGGAATGTGCTGCGAAGCCCCCCCGAGCAGCCAGAACCCCCCTGCTATCCCACAGCTCGGCCCAAGGACGATTCCCAGTGTCCGTGCCCAGCACACACCTCTCCTCAGCCAGTTTTGCTGCTGGCAGTCCAAATCTCAGGAGATTTGATCCAAAGAGGATCTGATGCTGGGCAACAGCTGCACAGAGCTCAGAGCTGAGGAGTTTCTGCCTCAGATTGCAGCTACAGTGCACAAGGAGAGATGTATCCATGCAGGATATCCCCAGACACCAGAATTTCAGCTCCAGCTATTTGTCACAGTGAAACATTTTAAGGCAGCAGCATTCTTCAAACTAAAATGACAGATAATATCCCATTTTAGAGCTCCAAAGCTAGCTCCTCGCTCCTCATTTCAATAACTAAGATAAACATTTTATTTAACAGCTGTATTAACAGGTAGAAACACACTTTGCTCCAGAAAGCCAGGCAGACTTACAGCTCTGGCTTCTGCAGCATTTAAACTTTCAGTTCAAAATGAATTCCTGGAAACGGTAGCGGGGTGGGGGGAACTCTCATTTATTCTGAACAGAAACCAAGCACAAAGTCTATGTTGGAGTCTCCAGCTCTGCTGCTTCCCACCCTGTTTACAACTTTGCCACAGAAGTGGGAGCACCAGTAGAGCTGAGTGATGCTTCCTAGAGGATGCCACGACTTCTGTGAGGTCTCTGCTGTGGTCCACACGGGGTCTGCAAAAGGAACAGACCCCAGACTACCTCTGGGGCCTCCTGCTCAGTGTCACCTCACAGCTTTCCTTCCGTGCCTCTGCTTGAGCGGGAGTGCGCCTGGAAGTTCTCACACCTCTGGTGAAGGATGAGCCCTTGGGGAGCCACAGCACCTGCAGCTGATCTGAGGGATCAGGAGCAAATATCTGAATATTCACCGACATTCCTGCTCCCCAGGCAAGGCCTGTCACTGTTACTGCCCTCCAAACACAAGTACACCAGCGTGCAGCATTAAGGCGTTTTATCCTGGAACAGTTTGGGTAGGCAGGGACCTTAACGATCATCCCATTCCAACCCCCATGGGCAGGGACACCTTCCACTAGCCCAGGCTGCTCCAAGCCTTGTCTAACCTGGCTCTTTTAACATGACCAGGACACTGATCTTAAATTTATCTAAACACTTTCCATTTATATTTTCATGGGGGTCTAAATATGCATATGAAGACTCCTTTGGGTCCATCTACAGCTTGCTTTGTTCAGCTGATGGCTGGATAGGTTTCTACACGGCTGCATGAGCTTTGCCGCCTGAGAGAAAGAAAATTAGGACCTCACTACCCAAACCCAGGATTTCAAGCATTGGAAGTGCCTGCCCAGGACAGTGGTAGAGTCACCATTCCTAGAGGTGTTTAAGGAATGACTGGACATGGCACTCAGTGCTCTCTTCTGGTTGACAAGGTGGTGATCAGCCACAGGCTGGACTCGATGATCTTGGAGGTCTTTTCCAACCTAAATGATTCCGGAATCTACATAAGAAAATGCAGAGCTCTATGAGCTGGATTGAGGCTTCACAGAAGCACCTGAAGCCACTTTCCTTTCTTAATTTTAAATTCATTACATTTGTTTTACACACAACATAGGCTGCTCCAAGAGCAACCACTTGGAGGTCAAGGCCTCCAGACCCCTGGAGTAAGTACCCCTGTGTAAGGTTATTACAGTGAACTGGGGTTTAATTATATTTAAATAGTGAAAAGTCAAAGCGCTGCTGCTGCACTCGCCTCCCTGCCCCTCCATGATCCATTTCTCCCCACTGCCTCCCATGGTTTCCTTGGAAACATATGCAAGCTTAAATTGGATTGACATTCACTTAGTGGACAGATGGAGTTTGGAACAGCCCAGCGCCTGAAATTCAAGGCCGAGCCTTGGGATATGTCACGTTATCAATACAAAAAACACCCCCGAGCTTTGTGGGAAGGGTAAGGATCACCTAATTATTCAGTAACGAGCTCTGAGGTGGCATCTCAGGAAGGTCAGCGCTCACCCATTGTTCCTGATGAAAGCAGCGGGCCGAGCACGCGACCAGTTTTGTTGGGAGGGAAGGATTTAATTTTTGTTAAGCGCTGAGAAAACAGGGGAGTTCTTAAGCTCATTAGTGGTTTCAGGCAGGAGAACTGCTGCAGATCACACGTGGGCTGAGCACAGACAGCGATGCTCCATCCGCACTGTAATTAAGCCACTTGCATCCAAAACTTCATCCCTAGGCTGAAGTTATTCCTGGTAACTGATGCTGACCCACGGACACCGAGAGGGACAGGGTTTGTATCACTCCTTTACAGCCCCAGAGGAGTCAGGACTGCACCTTCAGCAAAGCTGGCAATTTATTCTCGAGTGGGAATTATTCTCTGGTCCTCTTCCACTATATAGGAAGAAACAGAACTATATGGGAAGAAATGAAAATGGCTTTTTTTTTTTGAAGGCTGGCTAAACAGTGCTTCCCAACCACACTGTCTGTCCTAAAAGGATTGGAAAGGATTCACCTCTTTCCAACAAAAACACAAGGAGGACAGTAGAAATCCCAAATAACTACATCCCTAGAGATCCCTAATGAAATCCGGCACCTAGGAAGGACAAGATGACAGAGTTCTTGGGAAGGAAAAGGGGGGCAAGCCAGCAATCATTGCATACTCCTCCTCACCAGGTGCTCTGCCCACCACATGCTTGGTTATTGCAGGGGCCGCCTCCAGGTAATCATCACCTCCAGGAATTAGGGACATGCCACAGAGTCAGGGTTACCAAGTAATTTTTAAGAAATAAATCCCCAAAATGCCTGGTTCGCTTCTGTTGCTTGTGCCATTTGCTGAAACCTAAGGAATTCCCAGATTGGAAAGTCCAAGTCAGGATTTCCACACCTGTCCTGACACCTTGCGTTTAGCTGGGATTTTAAGAAAATCTCTTTTTTCTCTGTCTACACATGATTATAGCTGCCAAATCCTTTTCCTTTACTATCCTGCTCACCTTGGAGAGAGCTGCTCTGTCTCCTTACTCTGAGCCATCTCCAACCTTGAATCCTTCCACTGACTTTGGCTGAGCTGAACAAAGGAACAAACCCAAACACGCCTCTTGCATCTGTTTCTTACGAGTTTTTTATTCATTAAAAATAAACCTCCTGCTGCCCACTAGTTCCCTCCACAAACCTGCACTTCCCTGCTTTCTCCTCCTTCCAAACCATCCATATTTATCAATATGTGATTATTGCAGCTTAATCCTCATTGCCTGCATTCCCCCCGGTGCCTCTCCATCCTCCCTCAGCAGAGACCTCGATGCTCCTCTCCACCCCGCCTCAAATCCTGCTCTTTTCTACAGAATTCCCAACCCCGAGCCAGCGAGAACACGCTCAACCTGCCAAGTGCCCTAACAGAGCGAGCGCTCCCGAAGGGATTTCAGGGATGTGACCCTCGATCCATTTCCAGTTAAAATGCTCGTTAGTCTACCGAACTTGCCCGGCGGGGGTGCGAGGACCGGGAGTGCGAGGATGCTCCCAGCTCCAGCAGCATCCGCCCGCCCGCGGCCGCTCGGCCACGCTCCCCGCGGCGCCTGCTCCCTCCCGCCTCCAAAACTCAGCTCGGCCACCCTTTCCTCGCATCCCGGAACTCCCCTCTTCTCTCCTCCACTGCCGATTTAAGCCTATTCCAGGTATTCCGCAGGCACTCGGAGACACAATGAAGACGAGCACCGGATAATGCTGTGCTGCGGGAAGGCTGGCTGAAGCTCCCGATTTTCCGTGCTTCCCACAGGCCACAGGCAGGAACAATAGAAGGCCAGGCACGGTGTAAGTAGGAAGCAATGCCTGGGATCTCGATGCTTCCCTAGCACTGAGATTTTTATTTCAAGGATGATAATTCAGACAGCGAGAAATCAGCTGCTAGCAAAGCAGTTTTATTCCAATCAATGCGAGGAAAACGCCTGCTTTTTATTTCTAAGAGCCTCGTAAATAATTTGAAATGTTGAGATACAGGCAGCCTCTAAAAACCAAGACCTTTCATTCAAAAAAAAAAAAAAAACCAAGGCTGCTGAGCTGTAGAGTTTCAAAGCTGAGCGTGAGAAAGCCCTTCAAAAACTGGTGGAAGAACAATGGGTGCCAGCGAGCGCTCCTGTGATGTGCCTTACAAAGAGGGAAAACCTAAAAATCATCATTTTCTTTAGTCATACCTTTGTTTAGGAGAACTGGGACACGAGGAATGCAGCACCCGGCAGCTCTGAGCCCAGGCATCACCTTATTTCTGAGCACCACACGTTTAACACAAATCCCACCCGCTCCACGTGCCTTTTCCCGGAGCGCTTCCATCCACAACAGGGCAGTGCCCAGGGAATACAGCAGGAGAAAAATCCCACCTGGGCTGCATCCCCTTCTATGGGCACGGGAAGGAGGGAGCCACAAGGCACACGGATCCCAAAGGCTCCCTGCTCCCAGCACCACCGCCCCGGCTGTGCCATCCCCTGGGATGAGCTGACATCCTGCCGATGCCACCAGACTGCTGTCACGGTGCCAGGCTGCACGTGTGACAGCAAACACCCCTCAGAATCCTGTGCCGCCAGTCTCCAAAAGCACTGGGAATTTTAAACGGCGAGGGAAGGAGAACGACAAACCGAGGGATTCCACGCAGCCCTCACACAAGGTCCAGCCAAACATCTCTACTGAAAAAGGCACCTCTAATCTAAGCCAGAGCTTCTACAAGAGGTGATAAAAGCGGCGTTCCCGGCCGTGCCACGCGGGACAAGCGCAGCGGCACGGCCCTGAGCACGCCGTGCTCCCGGGGAGCGGCGCACATTCCCTCCCCATTTAACAGTGTTTATTTAGCTGCACGCTACCGGCACGGCTCAGACCCCAGGCGGGACTGCCCGGTGCCACCAGGCTCGCAGGGTGCTACATCGCTCATTCCCACACGTTTTAATTTACGGGAAGACACATTCATGCGTTTCCCCATCACCACGCAGCAAGAACCCAGCACTGCCAAATACGGAGCATCACTCAAAAATCAGGCCAAAATCAACAGCGTCCCTTGAATTATTTTTGATCCATGTGGAGTTAATAACCACCCACCCTCTATGGAAGATGTCCTGAAATTTAATGTACATCAATAATTAGCAGATTGAAGGGAAAACAACTGCTCCGCCAGAGCGGCCATCCTCATTTTCAGCTACTTTTCTCCAGAAGCAGAGCAGCACTGCCATCCCCACTGAGGGGCTTCCACTGTGATTTAACTCAAATTATTCTTTAGAAATTATACAATTGTAATTTTGAAAGACCAGAGATTTCACAAAGAGGTTCAGTTCCCTCAGCCGACTGCACTTCTTATATCCTGCCAGGTCTCCATACTCTGATTTTATAGGGGTTTCACCCACACGGCCAGAGAAAAAAATAACATCGAACAGATCAATTGAACTCCAATGGCACAAATATTGACAGAGCCAGAGAACAGGGGCCAAATGAGTTGATTTTAAATCAGATTTATATTTATTTTTCTTAATGATACCCTTGCTTTCTCTTTTTAGTAACTTCAGTCCCTCATTACACTTTATTGCATGATAAAGTTTTCCAGTGTCTTGTTCTTCTAATGGAAAGGGTTTTTTTTATTCACATGAAATATTACTGTGACTCTACTTTATTCCACTTTATTTATAATAAAGCTCCATGCTAAAATAGCAAATCTGAGCAATAACTGGACAAAGTTACGGCATTGTCCCACACACTCTCATTTCTTTCTGTCTTTTAAGAAATAAACCCAGTAGTATTAAATTTAAGTGTGTTTTCCCCATTTCAAGGATATCAGGTGCCAGTACAAGTGTGAAAGCATAGAGAATTAAATTGTGATGGTCTTCTTGCAGGTAACTCATTCACTTAGAGCAACAATCTGGCCATGAATTGGAATATCTTCTGCCATTAAATCCATGTCTTTGGTCCCAATAAAAGAGGAGCTGCCATGCTGGACAGCTGTGATCACTGCTGAAGGACCCAAAGGCTCCAGTCCTCATGCTGAAGCACAAGGAACGATTCCTTCTGAGCACCCTCCACAAAACATCCCCTGTTCTTCCCTTTAAACACTGTCTGCATCCAAAACTGAAACGTCTTCCAGCCTTCACACTTGGAGAACAGCTCAAGACAACCCAAATCTGGAGCTGGGAATATAACCAGCTCACCTATGAGCTGCTGGAAACAGGCACATAAATACATCATTAGTTCAAGCAGGAGAGCAAACCAGACGGTCAGAGCCCTGGGATGGGGAAATCCCCCGGGATCGCGGCACATCCCTCTCTGTCACAGCCCAGCCACCCCAGCCCCTGCCAGCTCACAGCTCGTGTTTGAAGCTATTTTCAGATTTATGACTTCTTCGGGCTGCTTATTTTTGGGGTGTTTTTTGTTTGATTGTTTTGGTATTTCCCAGTCATCTGAAACGCTGCTTCATTTATTATTACCAACATGAGAATTGTGACTCAGGCTGGTTGAGTGCGACGCCGGGATTGTTCCGCCGCTGCTTCCACAAGGTGTATCCCCGTGGTTAACTGAGATCCCAGAATCAACGAGCTTGGAAAAGACCTCCGAGATCATCGAGTCCAACCCGTGACCAAACACCACCTTGTCACCCAGCCCAGAGCACTGAGTGCCACATCCAGTCCTTTCTTGGACACTTCCAGGGATGGGCATTCCACCACCTCCTTGGGCAGCCCCTTCCATTGCTTGACAACTCCTTACATGAAGAAATCCCTCCTGATGTCCAGATGGGGACAACTAACTGGGAGATGGGGCAAAAAAAGCCCCACACAGCTCCTTTTGGATGTGATATTTGCACATCTGAGCACACCTTCCTGTTTCTGCAGATCTCATCATTCATTCATTGGCTTGTGATCTGAACATGATGCCAAGCAGTGAGCATGTCTTTGCCTACCACTCCTAATTATTTTTCAATTGTTTACTTTGGACAGATTTGCTGCTAAGGGCTTATTTTCAGTGCTGCAGCAGCATTAGAAAAGCTTTTGCTGAAGGGTGGATTTCCCCCCAAATCACAGCCAGGCGCTCCCTAAATCGGATCTCCACAGACTGCACCAGCACACGTGTCCCACAGAGCCTCCGAGTCACACAACAGCGATTAAAACCACCACAGCAAAAAAAATTCACCTGCATCACCTAAAACACAACAAGTTCCACCTCAACAGGAGGAAGAACTTTCTATTGAGGGTGGCAGAGCACTGGAACAGGCTGCTCACACTGTCTCCCTCTCTGGAGACATTCTAAACCCACTTGGACGCATTTCTGTGTTACCTACTCTAGGTGGGGATGGCCTCCAGTGGCCCTTCCAACCTTAACTGTCCCCTGATACTGCTTAAAAAGGCAAATAAACACTAAGGCTTCCAGAACGGAGACAGAAAGGTAACACAGACAAACTGGCAAGAAGGATAGAGCACCGACATTTAACTGAATGATTCAGTTGGATGAGAACACGTCAGTGGCCTCCAAAATAACATTTCTGCCTCAAGACACAAGGGCGTGACTGTTTTTCCCCCAAAACCCACATTTCTAAGTTGCATTTTATTGTTCTGTGCAACTGTCACCATCAACCCCCAGCAAACAAAGCATCCAGAAAGGATCCACTCGTACAAAGTTAAGGGAATTATTTTCCCCTGTAGGTCTGGCGTTTTCCAGCTGATTTTACACCTATCAGTAGTGCTACACTTCCCTGCTCTGCTCGAGAAGAGCAGCTGGAAAGCAGTTGGAAATGCTGCACTGAGTTCATGAGGAAAACAAACAGAAATCAATGTTTAAATCCAAAACGTCCTGGTAAATCACACTAATGCACAATTTCCTATCGCCAGCAAACATTTAGACAGTTCCAGCTGAAGCTCAGGAACGATTCAGGTAGCCAGGACATGACAAACGTGAAGGATGGCTCGGGATGAATATGTGAGCAGGATATTTCTGCTAAAGCGATCAGCAGCGTGCTGGTATTTAAATCACATTAAGATTTCAAAAGCATCAGTCTATCACGCAGCTCGCGTCACTCTTTCTCACAACCATGAGGACCAGAAGCCTTAAAATAAAACCCCGAGCCCCCCAGAACACCACAGAGCCCCTCAGCGTGGAGCAAGCACTCGCTAATTGTGGCAAACTGATGGACAGATCAATTAACCAGGCGAGCAAAAGCCCGGCAAAGCCTCTCGCTTTGAGGTTCGCCTGCTCCTGACAATGATGACTTCAGATGGAGAGCGAGCACGAGGGGCAGCTGGATTCTTTAAAACAAAACACAACCAGAACCTCTTTCAGATAAGCATTTCGTGGAAAGAGAGAGGGGAGGGGGAGAGGCAAACAGAATAGATCCCAAATGCTCGTATTTTTTAAGTTTTCACGGCTGCTCTTGTAAAAGACAGGGGGTTCCTGCGTCTCCCCGTGCCGGGGCAGGGAAAGGGACATCGGGGTGTGGGTATCCCCGTGTTGGGGCTGCCTGTCGAGCAGGAGCCCGGGGAGCACTTGCTAGTCTTCCCGAGATCTGCCCAGTCACATGTGCTGGCTCCTGCGCCTTGCAGAAGCAGCTGGAAAAGAGGGAGCCAGCGGAGCTGCCTCCATTAGGAGCCACCGCTACACAAAAGGAGAAGAGGAAACGAGCCGTCGGCCACCGGAGCAGCCGGCAGGAAAGGAGAGATGTCCAGAGCCACGGAGAGCGCACGGCAAGTGGGAAAAATCACGATGGAAATGAAAACTGCTCTGCTGTCCCTCAAAGAGGCTCGATGGCACCTGCCTGACAGGGACACGGGGCTCACAGCCCGTTCGGCATCACATCCTGCAAACCATCGGGAACTCGACGGACTCACCCGCTCAACCCCCAGGGGAGGGGCTCATCGCCCCGTTCGGGCGTGGGGAGCCCCAAAACACCAACCCCCAGCCAGCCCGTCCTGTGCCAACTCCCGGCCGGGCAACGCCGGTTCAGCTCCGAGATCCGGAGGGGCCGAGGACAGCGGCGGCTCTCCCGGGGAATCGCCCCCGATCCGGCGATGCCGAGGCGAGCAGCCCCTGGGGCAAGGAGCCCCCCGGGGCCACGAGCCCCGCAACTCCCCCGGGCCCCCCCGGCCCGGCCCCGCCGCCTTTGTGCTGCCCGAGCGGCCGGGGCGGAGGAGCCCGGGGGGGTTCGGCGGGGCCGATCCGGCCTCGCACCGGTGGGACCGCGCGG